>JAJOOH010009620.1:0-26400 GCA_029582605.1 Solanum gracilifrons | reverse complement strand
TAGTTTTAAGCCGAGATATACTTGTTTGTTTTCTTAATTGCATGTGACTGCCATGCGCTAGTAGCAAATGGTTCAGCAGGGTCGGCTCGGGCCTGAGTTTTGGCTTTAGGAGTCAGTTGCGCCCCTTGAGTTTGGGGCGTGACAGATAAGTTGCCCGATAGGGAACTTATTTCCATTTAAAGCTTAGCGTAGTCACTATTATCTTACAAATTTCCTTTCAAAAGCATTTACCCAACTACTTATCTCAACTTGTATTGCGGTCACACCCCAAGAACATTTCCCATACTTGGATTTTCTTGTTAATTTTTGCTATTTCTACTAATTGTGACAAAACCCCCAATTGATATTTGACACTTTCGTGTCACCCACTTTAATTTACCATATTTTTATTCATTAATGTCTTTAGCTACGACTAGTTAGAGCTTAATTTTATTTTTCTATCAATTCTCAAAACCACTCCCTTGGGACACGACCCTAACCTTTAGTTGGGTTACTATACTATCGACGATCGTAGACACTCATACCGTAGGTTAGTGTTGTTGGTTACGATAAGCATCAAAATAGCGCCGCTGCCGAGGAGTGGTGTTGTTTGAGAATTTTTAGATTAGTAGAATTTTTGTTCTTCTTAGTTGTAATTCACTAACTTAATTTTTAGTTTTGTTTTGATTGATTGTGTGAACATTTCAGAAAGTATGAGTGTTAACGGTAATAACGGAAGCTAGGTGGGCCATCAGAACGACATCGACAACCTCAACGATGTTCAAGAGCCTAACATCAATGATCCATATCTCATGGGAGATGTTGGGGCCATCCGTCTACCTCCAGTAGAGGGAAATGCGGAGTTCTACATAACGAGCACCATGTTGCAACTCTTACAACTAAAGGGACTTTTCAGTGGATTAGCAAATGAAGACCCATATGAGCATCTTTGAAACTTCGTAGATGTGTGTGGACCATTCTCGTTCAAAAGCATCTCACAGGAGTCGGTTTGATTAAGGCTATTCCCTTTCTCATTGATGGGGGAGGCGTGCAAGTGACTAGCTGAGTTACCACGTACCTCGATCACTTCGTAGGAGGAGTTGGTCACCGCATTCAACGTGCGATTTTTCCCTCCCTCAAAGATGATGACTATTCGAGATAGCATTCAAAGCTTCAAGCGTTTGAATGGAGAGCCTCTTCATGAACCGTGTCTCCGGTTTAAAAAATTGGTGCTACAATGCCCAACCCATGGTCTACCTGATAATGTGCTTCTTCAATACTTTTATCGAAGTCTCTACTCGGTAAACAAATGTGTAGCTGACCAACTCTCGCCTGGAGGATTGATGCAACAACCATATGCAGTAGCAGCTCAACTTCTCGATGGCATGACAACGATCAACAGGGCGTGGTACACCCGCGAAGATCAGGACTCACCGGCCACCTTTCAGCTATCCAAGGAACATGTTGAGAAAGATAATGAGAGAGACCAAAACATGGCCAAGATCATGACACAGCTTGACATTTTATCCAAGAATGTCATGGGGCTGGAGCCCGTAGTGTCAATGATGTGGGAATTGGGGGTACGAATCCTGAGGAGATGAAGTTTGAAACCATGTATGACGAGGAAGTTAATTTTCTAGCTAACCAAGGCGGAGGCGACCGCTCAAACTACCCAAGGCAGGGTGGTAATCAAGAATGGGTTAGAGATGAAGGCTGGAAGGATCGAGATCGTGAATGGAGGGACCGTAATCCAAATTGGAAGGATGGGGAGAAGGATAGATACGTGCCTCCCCACGAGCGTCAGAAGCCCAAGGATTCAGAAAGTGGTAGGTCTGAGGATATGCTCTCGCGTATTCTAAACAAAGTTGAAGGGTCATACAAAATTCTAAAAAGGTATGAAAGAAGACGTGTCTACCCTCAACCAGACTGTCACCTCTCATTCAGTTTCAATCAAACAGTTAGAGACCCAAATGGGTCATATCTCGTCTAATCTCAATCCGAGACAACAAGAGGGTTTGCCTAGTGATACTCTGGCTAACCCCAAGAGTGAGGTCTGAAGGTTAACTTGCGTCGTGTCGCGACGTTAACTAATGCGCTATTTGGGAGGCAACCCAAAACCATTTACTCGCCTTTTGTTGCCTTGATAAAATAATAGTGTGCTGTTTGTACAGATTGAGTAAAGAAAATGCTTGAAAAGATGCATGGGGGCGAGCAACAGTTCAGTTTGGCGGGTCGTTGACAAGTTTGGCGTACCCGATCATTCCCACTATTTGACGCAATACAACTTAAAGGTTAAGTCTGTACAACTCGGCGGAGTATGAACTTTGTCGGCGTATCGCCAATCCAATTGGCGATCTTGATAATGACCGCCGATGCAATGCTTATCTGAACTGAAAACTCAGATATATTCGGTGAGGAAATTAGATATTCGGCGTTTCACCGAGTGATTGAGCGAGATCAACTAATATCGCCGAATGAGCAGAAACTGGACGGTCACAAGCCGCGGATTTAAAAGTTCCATTTCATTCAACTTGTTTCACTTGGTCCCTTTTCACAAACTCACACTCGCAATTCAGTAGTTATATCTCTTGCAATTTTTAGAGAATTTTAAGAATCAAATTGTGCGCGGATTTGGATTACATTGCTGCTTAGCACGTCAATGCAATCTAATTCAGCACCAAAGGTTAGTAATCAAACCCCTCAGTTGTTTTATTAAAACTTGTTCTCATCTGCATAATGATTGATAGTGTAAAGTCTCTGCTGAGTCTCTAAGTCGATATATTCGCGTTGCATTAACAATTATTAACTGGTAGTATTTGCGAAATCGGTGAAATTCAAATAGGTTGTACTTTGGAGTTAAATCATTTTGCTATGGGATTGCTAGAATTGTGTTGGGTCTTTGTTAAATTAGTGTTGTACAATCTTACATCGCGTTATCTGGGGTTGCGGGGTGAAATTTGAAAGGTTGGGTCGAAAATAGACACGTTGAGCTGAGCGGCAAGGTGAACAAATTTCGTCGAATAGCTCGGCGGTTCGCCTAATGCCCCTATTTCGCCTTTAACTGACTACTTTATGTGTTCATTGATCTCTGACTTTCGGCGAGCAGCTTAATTCGCAAAATGCACTCACCGACTCGCCGAAAGTTCCCTTGTTCGCCTTTTGTCTGCTCCCTTGTATAAATTGTGCATCATTTTCAACGACTAGCCTGACAGGATAAATAGTTCGCCAACTAGCTTGGCTAAGTGATTCCACTCTCAGAAACACCCGTTTACCTTTGTTTGAATTACTATCTAACTTATCTTCGAAGCCTTTGCAGAAATGGCTAGACCAAAAGTCGCATGGAGAAATGATCCACCCAGGTACATAAGAGCATGAGAGTTTAAAAATGATGAAAAGAAAGAGGAGATAGCCAGACAAAGAAAATATACCAATGAATCCAGAGCAAAGTGATGAATACCCATTGACCTCAATGCCTACATGGGCTAGAAGTTTTGTTAATGCATTACGGATCTTCGGAGCAGCTCAGGAGATAGATCAGATAATTGCATCTAATTTTGCTACAGAGGCCAAGGCAAAGGCAAACAATACTCCGGGTATTTATGCCTAGACATATGAAGCTACCTATTAGCCAGGATCCCCTATTTACCTCCCTCTCTATCTTTCTTTATTTTGCCTCTTGAATTCCGTACTACCTGCATTTGAGGACAAATTTCTTTTTATTTATGGTGGGGGTGAGGCCCACACTTTTGTGTGCTATTTACGATTCATGCTTTGAATACATTTGGGTTGTCTGTTTATAATTGTGTTAATTACTGCTTTTCGTGGATGTATGAGCTCATGGCTCTCTTTTGTTTTTAAATTGCAAATGATTTTGACCCTTCCAAAATTTTTTGAATTTTTCGCACATTTTTGCCACCCCTCGTGAGTTGTATATAGCTATTCTTTTGCAAAAATTTAAGTCTCAGTTTTGATCAATATCGATGACTTGAATAGTGCTCTCAATTGAACGAACATTAATGTATGGCTGCGATGAGGCCAAATGGAGTTGCATAGACAATATATGAACTCTTTGCATCTCGTTGTTATTAGTCATTTATCGAATTGATTCTCTTGTTATGACCGTTGCACACTAGCGAAAATGTGTAGTTTTGTTTGACTTAAGTGTCGATGCCTTTTGTGATTAGCTTGCTTTGAACCATGCATGAATAAACCTAGAATTTACCCTGTTAGTCTAGTTGATTTAGAAAGGTGTCCTCTTGAAATGATCTTAGGCAACTTTAAAGAGTGTGAGCCAAATTTGACATATACCTCTTTTGTGGCCTACCCGTGAGTGTGTGATACTCTTTTGAACACCCTTTGAGCCTTACATTTCTTTGGAATAACCTTGATGAACCCTAGACCTTACTTGACCCACTACCTACAATCCTCTTAATTTGTGATTTAGTGAATAGCCAACTTAGGCCAAAAGCTTTGGCCTAAGTTCGGGGTGTGGTGAAAAGGAAAAGGAGAAGTCAAGAAGTGCAAGAAAAAGTCCCCCCTAACCCATGGGATGGCATAAGTGGAAACCCCTTTAATTCAAAAAAAAAAAAAACAAAAAAAAACTGTGGAATAAGGTACGAAGGAAATCGGGTTTCCAAGCAATCCATAAAGGTGAATAAACAGGTGACTTAGAAGCATTAGAAAAAGAATTGATAAAGGAGGAGAAGGGAATGCCTTGAGAATACCACATCTCACGAGGATGAAAAAGTCACTAAGCCTAAATGATCATACCTTTACACTCAGTCCCATTACAAGCCTTAGAAAGACCTTTTTGATCTTGAGTAAGACGAATCAAAAGTCGATTGGAAAATAAGGGCAAACCTATGGGTGAAAACATACATTGTGTTCCTCTTTTTGAGTGTGAGAGTTGCGTCTGATTCCTGATCTTGAATTGATTAACCTCTGTGTGTGAATATGGAATTATTCTTTATGTGAGGGCATTTGGATACTTTTTATCGAGCTTGAACTTGCACTAGTAGCAAGTATTGCGAGCATGAGAATATCTGGTAATGGTGTCTCATAACTTGAATCTTTGAGTACACAGTTGATCTTTGCATAAGTAATTTGAATCTTGTTGTGTATGTTCATGATTGAGTCTTGTGTAGCACTGTTTGAGACACCTTTTTTTGAACGGCTGAACTTGAGTTTGCTTGAGGACAAGCAAAAGTTTAGGTTGGGGTGTTGATGAGTCCACAAGTTGGACTCATTTAGGGTGTTATTTTGATAAGCATAGTGTCCTCGAATGCTTATTTTGTCTAAATATCTGATGAAAACTCCTAAGTTTCAGGTATTTGAAGTTTTAGTGAAAACATGAACACTTAGGCACAAAAAGGAACAAAAAGGCTGAAAAGAACGAAGAAGCTGAAGCCCAAGCATCACCAAACACACTTGGCGATTCGCCGAAGGGATTTACTCTGCCCTTTGTTCCAGTACGCGAAGCCTTGAAGGAGAAGGATAAAAAAGGCAATGAAAGGAGCAGTCGACACTTCGCCGAATAGTTCCGCGAAGTAGTACTATACCGCCCAATGGTCCAGAACGTGAAGATGCGGAAGGCAAGCATGAAACGGCGATGAGACAGATGAAAGGCGAGTCGCCGAAGTCATTCGACGATATCGATTAACTTCACCGAAAGATCCACCAACGCTATTTTCTGAAGTCTATAAATACTGAAATTGTTATTAATTTTAAAGAGTCGAACATTTTATTTTACTTTCTTGAATAAAATAGTACTTTTTGGATATATTTCTCTCAAGTTTGGAGAGGGTTTTTGGGAGACTTGAAGAAAGAAGGATTTCATCTTCCCCAAGTTGGAAGTGAGTCTTCTCCATTCTGCTTCCTTTGCTTAAATCAAGGTTTAATTTCTTATATCCATTTGATTTTACTATCATTTTAGGTGTATTTTGTTATTTCTTGAAGTTTGGCTAAAAACCCCATTCTTGGGGTGTGATTTAGCAAATATGTGTTGATATTATTGTTGGGTCTTGCTTGCTGATAGGTTAGATGTAGTTTAATGGTGATTTGACCTAGTGGTTGTTGTTTAATCTAAAGGGTTTGTAGTTGCAAATACAAAGCCACCCATGTGTTTTTGGCATGCCCGAGAGGAAGGTCGCTAAACCACAGCCACTAAACGGATGGCCTAAGGAGTGAGTCGACTTGAGGTTCAACCCGAGAGGGTGAGCCCTCGTCCCATATCCTAACACTCAGCTCGAGAGAGTGAGTGGGGTAAGGCGTAGGCTGGTCTTCATGTGGCAAATGAGTGTTCGAGAAGAACACATTTGACACGGGGTAAGTTGCCCGAGAGGGAACTTATTTGCATCTAAAGCTTAGCCTAGTCACTATTATCTTCCAAATTTCTTTTCAACAGCATGTACCCAACTACTTATCTCAACTTGTATTGCAGTCACAACCCAAGAACATTTCCCCATACTTGATTTTCTTGTTAATTTTTATTATTTTTACTAATTGTGACAAAACCCCCAATTGATATTTGACACTTTTGTGTCACCCTCTTTAATTTATCATATTTTTATCCGTTAATATCTTTATCTACAACTAGTTAGAGCTTAATTTTATTTTTCTATCAATTCTCAAAACCACTCCCTTGGGACATGACCCCGACCTTTAGTTGGGTTACGATACTATCGACGATCATAGACACTCATACCGTAGGTTAGTGTTGTTGGTCACGATAAGCATCAAGTACCCGTATTCTATTCCCTTAGCTTGTGTTTAGAATTTTACTTGCTGAGTACTACGTGGTTTTGTACTCACCCCTTGCTACTACATTTTTGTAGGTTAATAGCCCGGACCTTTGTAATACTTTCTCTTTCTTCTTTTCTGAGGCTTCTCAGAGATTTGTGAGGTAGATGTTTGTCATCTCAACGGACCTTCTTACTCCTATTTATGATCTTGTTCTATTCTAGAAATAATGTCATTTGAGACTTGTGTTTTTTCTTTTTAATCAGTTGTAATACTTTAGATGCTTGTACACGTGACAACCAGGTTTTGATGTTTATTAAGTTGACTTAGTTATTCCTACTTATAATATTTTGAGATTTCAATTTGTCTTACTTCTGTAATTTTGTGATATTTGGGTTTTAGGTTGACTAGTCTCGGTGGGATAAGACGAGTGACATCACGTCCATTTTTGGGTCGTGACAAAATTGTATCAGAGCCCTAGGTTCGTAGGTCTCACGTGTATACAAGCTGAGTCTAAGTAGAGTCTCGAGGATCGGTACAGAGAAGTTTATACTTATCTTTGAGAGGCTCTAGTGACTTTTAGGAAAATCTTCACTTCTTTAATCTCTATGGTGCGTTATTGATCTGGAATGATTCTTATCGCTTATTTTCGTTCTCTCACTTATAGTGACGATTCATGTGTGATTCCTTGTATGAGTAGTTGGTGTCATGTATGGCTTAGAGGTTAGATTTGGTTTGGAAGTGATAGACTTATGAAAAGGATACGTTGTTAGATTCTGAATGTTCTGCAATTCGAAAGGGTTGAGTTAGGTGATGACTTGACGAAATATTTTGGGAATATCTGACTGATGAGGTTGAACAATGGTTTGAGGGACTTAATGAATGTGTTATCCCTTTTCAGGTTAGTTTCCCCAAAAATAGTACTTGTGTGGTATATGCAATATCTTGAGTGGTTTGACAATTAGAAGTGGAATGATTAAAGGGGTGGCTAGATAACGAACATTGTAACTATGGAAAATACAGTAGGTAAAGTTGTCATAACATGTATGGGTTGCTTAGCGAATGATGAGAATGATATTGCGCCAATTGAGGTCAGGTTCTCTACTACAATTTTATATATTGGCAAAGAGGGCCATGATACGACTATTACAATGGTACCAATTCTTACTTGGTTAGAGTTATGGACTGCGTTACTCTTGCTATGGACCGGATCTACGAAGGAATGCATATCGCTTTGGATGAGAGACTGAACGAATGTGGTAGTATATTATAGTTACTTAATGGGCAGAAATGTGTGGGATATTTGGGGAAAATCTTCTCGGTAGGTACTATGTGTTCTGGTGGTGGATCTAATGAACTTTCACGATGTGGTACTAGTGTTATATGAAAATGGATACGTCGATTGTAAGTGTGAATATTAACTACTTAAGGAGTTATCAATTGTATCGCATGCTCATTTAATAAGATTTGATGTTGCATTCATATTTGAGAAACCAACTAGCTTGTTACTACAGACGAATGGGTTAAGCATTATTTATAAGGAAGCTTTTAGTGGTGGATCTTTGGTACAATATTGATATGTTTAGGTGGTGAAATATATCTCGAGGATTTTAAATGAGTGGGGATTTCATCGTAAGCTCCATGAAAGTGGATCGATATTAGAATGACAAGCTTATAGGTAAAGGAAGTCTCAACGAGTATGCTTGTGTGAATGTAATTGAGAATTTTAGTAGGAAAGTGCGTATACAATTGGGTTAGTCCATTGGATTTTATTGGCATAAGTGGGTTTATGGTGTCATGTTGATAATAAGGTTGACTTCGTGATGAAGACAGTGTCTAATGAGCATAACAATAATAAGAATTTTTCATGAAATTGTGATTAAGATGTAACTATATGATAAGAATTGTTGGTTAAACGAAATTTTGTATTGTATGAAAGTATCTAAGGTTGTGGGTTGCTACTATTACGTGAGTAGCGTGATTGCATGGAAAGTTGTAGGAGGTGCTGAGACACTGCTCAAATGGAATTGAAATGAACTAAAGTCACAAATAAAAAGGATTAATGGGATGTAGTTTAGCCTTCGGAAAGAGGTGAGAGCAAGAATATTTTCTCTTATTGCAAAGGCCAAAGATGTATCTTCAAAGGGATTGAGAATTGGGTTCATAGACGCGAATTTTCATCTGTTTTGCTCTACTTATGGTAATAGTGTCACGGGTTCATCAGATTGATTAAAAACTATTAGATAAAACTTGAGAAAGGAGTGTACGGACGTTCAACTCAAGTGTGATGATAAGTTCTTTTTTCGATTTGAGTAGATAATGAGTATGGTCGGATTTTTAGTGAAGGATATGATAAGATCAATGAAGAGGCAATTAATCAAAAGTTAAGATACATGAATTCATAAAAATATTCAGTGTATGAGCTAATGTTGATAGATAATGAGATTGGGCTACATAGTTTAAATTAGAATTCAAGTTTTCCGTTGCGAGTTTACATTCTTGGTAGTATGTTTTGTCAGAGTATGAATTTGTAAGGTAAGAAATGATCGATTTCATCGGGTATTGACCATTTTGAAGGACTTGTGCATGGTTTGGGTCTTAATATTTGTTACTTTTGATTGTTAAAGAACCTAAGGAAGAGTTTTACTTAAAAGTGATGGTTTAGAGTATAAGAGAAAATTCCATGGGTTATCTGTCAAAGGGTAAGACAGGTAAGCAAGTCAATGAAAAAAAGAGTCTGGTGTATAGAAGAGTTCACGATATTTAGAATTTTGCGTCATGAGAGGAATTTAAGAAAAGTTAAGGAATAAGACCTCTCGTATATACCCTTGGTTCAGAATTGAAGGTTATATGGATATTTGCGTTTGAATTAAGATATGACTAGGAGATGTGAACAAGTTCGGCATAGACTTACTAGGTGTGTAAGATGGAGTTTTAGTTTGGGTGACAAACAATGATATGTGGAAGATTTTGTAGGGTTATGTCGAGCTAGATTGTTCAAATTATGATAGGTAACTTATGGATCTTCAACGGTGTGGACCTACAGTTCTACATGGTTAATGAGGATTTTGAGGAGATTGAAAGTACTTTTTTGATGGGACGATATTGAATGTTATGATGTGTTACATAGTCATTTGATGGTGAGTAGAGGTTATGAGCTTATAGTATACAAAATTATTGGAGTGACCAAGAATTTCTTTAAGTTTTAACATGAGGTACATGATAGGTTGAATGGTAATTGAAACTTGGTATGTGAAAGATTGTGTGGAGTTGAATTTGGGTGTGATTTAATAGTTTTATCTCGATAGAAAGATACTATCAAATTTGAAATTAGTGCTATCAGCCTTGTATGAGACTCGTATTTATCATAAAATGCTTATTTGAAAAGAGAGAGCGCCATAGTTCAGAAATTTTGGAGGCGACAATGTGTTTGCTAAGCAGAATTAGATATTAGTGATGGTTTGAGAATAAGGTAAAAGATCGGAGTGGTTGTGATATTTGTTAGTACTGAGAGTGTGGGCTTCAGTGGAATGATATGAAAAGTCTGTGGAGTCTAATAAATTGAGTATGTGTACAATTGTAATGAGGACCAGACTGATTGATTCTAAGTAGCTAAAAATCAAGGAGATGAAGTTAACTAAATGAAAATGTTTGATATAGGCACTATGGAGAGTGTAATTTGAGTTATCCAACCTTGGTTCCTTACATGCTTATGTGACCATCTATTTTGTTGTGGACATGATTTAGAGTATGATTCACTACCTATGCCCACACATTTTTTTCCACTTAGGTGGATGAATTCCTAATGGTGGATCAGGTGTACCGATCTTGCGATGTCCTCTTGGTAGGATAGGATGCTTGGAAAGACTTGGTCATTTTAGATATGGCATATTTGGTGTTTTCTTGAAGTAGCTGAAACATTCAAGTAGTTCTACGCACACAACCTTGCTTATGAGAACTTATATAAGAGCTACTATATATGAAGAGTTACAATTGTCTAAGAGTATTGTTAGAGGTTTTGCATTTTTAAGTGTATCGCTTGTTGGTGTTTACTCGATCATTTTCTTCTTAAGATAAGATGAGTTTGATTATCCTTGACGAGTACCCGATGTTTAAAGATCGAATTTTTATAACTTTAGCTCGTGAAAAGATTGGATTGTTAAAAGGAAATCTTGATAAGATCTGTGATGGTTTGTGTATTATGAGTGTGTGGTAGTTTGTTCAGGTTCACTTCTGGTTGTTGCCGATTTTGGTTCAAAATTTTCTCTGGTTATTTATGAAAAGATTCGCCTTGAAGATTGTGGTATGGTCTAGTGTGTTTTGGTTCAGATATTATTCATGAGTTAGTTTGTGGCTTGATAATCACTCTTGATTTATAGATCTTCAAAAGTTTGATTCGAAAGTTCAATTTTTAGTAGTTGACCTTGATGGAATGGTCTTAAGGAGGAATTCACTTAGAGAGATGAACACCGATGGGTATGTCATAATTAAGCTTTTGGTAATGTCGGTTACTCTTCCTTCTTCTACCTTATGTCCGAGGATGAACATGGTTTTTAGTGATGGATAATGCAATGACCCAGAAAGTCATTTTTGAATTTTTTAATAAAATTACCATTTTACCCCTCCAGATGGTTGTCTTGAATCTTTTTTTATCAGTCGGTGAAGTTGATTTGAGAATTTTGAACCATTCGTGTAACTATAGTTAATTAATTTACGGATAGTTTTAGATAATTAATTTAATTGATAGTTAATGGGCTAAATTGATAATTCATTTAACACCCTATACTATTTGACTCATATTTATTAAAAATAAGTTACTAGGGTTTGTCACTTTTAATACATAATTTTAATTAGAAAAAAAAGAAGAAAAGAGAAAGGGGAGGAGAAACTTGCCTCGCCGGACGAATGGCAGAGGAAAACATCTTGTTGCAGTGCATCTAATCCTAATTATTTTCTATAGCTAGCTATATATTGAATGGATGGCCATTTTCTTTTAGTTGACTAAGAATTTAAGAATTTTTCTTTTTAATATTGAAGCCGTCAATTTGCCATATTTTTGGGGGAATTAGTGAAGGCAAGATAATGATTGCCTAATGATTAAGAGAAATGATAGATAGCAATTGCTAGGAATAATGATTCAAGAGTTTATGGTGTATGTTTTAAAAGTATTGGAAAAAAATATGTATTATTATTTCGTGAGTTTGCATCCATTTTCCAGATTTTCCTATAGTTATCAAATTATAAGTCAAGTTTTGGTAATATTAGTATATGCCAGTGAATAATAGATGTATTATAATTTATGAATATTATTAGAGTTGTGATATGTGAGAAACTGAAACTTAATCTTAGGCTTGGGACTTAGGAATTTGATTATATATTTGTGTGAGTTTTTGGGTCTAGGCTAAACATATAGTAATATGGGTGTTGTTAGTTTTGAAATCTTATTGTGATTATGTACTTGAATAGATTGCATTGATTTGGAAGCTCAACGAAAAGGGAAGGCTCAAGTCCGGGAATGAATTGTTGATTAATTGAGGCAAGTGGATTTCTAAACCCTTGTTAAGTGCATAGAGTCGTGTATTTTCCTTGTGGTATGTGTTGGGGAGTAATGGGACTTGGTGATGGGTTGACTTGTCCATGTTGAATAATTCTAACGATGAAAAAGGGGTAATAAAAGGCAATATGATTAATTATTGGTGTATGATGCGTTTAGAATGATTTTGAAAGGCTTATTGATTCATTGTTGGTGTTGTATCACGATTGTGCTATTGTGAATTGTGCAATGTTATGAAAATGATCAGCTCCTCATAATTGTGAACATGTCATTTGCATTGTTTTGATACATGATTGTGACAAGTGTTATGTGAATTGAGAAAGAATAAGAAATTAAAGAAGATGTACCATTTCGAGGGATGTGTCGCGTGCCGCGATTTATACTATATTTCGAGGGATGTATCTCATGCCGCGATGGATTCTATTATCGATGAACATGCCGCGCGCCGCGATGGATACATGGATAGATATATCCCCCATGGTCCCGGACTGAGAGACAACGGGTTTGTATTATTAGGCCAGACAAGCATCATTATACTTGACGTTGCATTTCATTGATTGTACATCTTTAAAATTGATGAACTTGATCTTATGTGTTGCTGATCTTGTGAGTGCCTTTCTGTGGAAGTTCTGATTGATGAATAGTGAGTTTATTGTTGAGGATATCTAATTGTTAAAGTGTTGTTGTTGAGCTATGTGCCATATAAACTGTGAACTGTTAGGTTGGGCTGGTTTTATGCAGGTTGTAGTTGTGGAGGTTCAGTTGGGGTGTAAGGAGTACCCGTATTCTATTCCCTTAACTTGTGTTTAGAAGTTTACTTGCTGAGTAGCGTGTGGTTTGGTACTCATTCCTTGCTATTACATTTTTTGTAGGTTACTAGCCCGGACCTTGTGATACTTTTTTTTTTTTTTTTCAAGGCTTCTTGAAGATTTGTGAGGTAGTTGTTTGCCATCTCAACGGACCTTCTTACTCCTATTTATGATCTTGTTCTATTCTAGAAACAATGTCATTTGAGACCTGCATTTTTTTTTTGAATCAATTGTAATACTTTAGAGGCTTGTACACGTGACAACCAGGTTTTGGGGTTTATTAAGTTAACTTAGTTATTCGCACTTATAATATTTTGAGATTTCAATTTGTCTTACTTCAGCAATTTTGTGATATTTGGGTTTTAGGCTGACTTGTCTTGGTGGGATAAGACGAGTGCCATCACGTCTATTTTTGGGTCGTGACAATGACCGTTGCTGAATTGGAAGATATAAATGTTGCATTTGTATCGGTAGATACAAATGTGATTTCAGATGCATCTAACAAACATGTTGAAGTTGATCAAGTATATAAGGACAAATCAATTTTGAAAGCAGTTATGGAGAAATATGCGATTGCAAAAAGGTTTTAGTACAGAACTGCTAGGTCAACTTCAATCCGGTAATGCATTTTAATACTGTCTTTTAAAATGTATGAATTACTTTTTTCTATAATATAAAATAAATTTGTATATTATATATATTGATTAAATGTGATGAAATTATTACGTAGTTATACACTGGAATGTTATTCTGAGGGATGTGAATGGTTAATGAAGGCATCAAATATCCACAAATCTGGAATGTTTAGAATTCAATGATTCAACACAGAGCATACATGTCCTTTAAAGGATAAAGTTTATTCACAAAGACAGGTAACTAGAAATTTGATTGGAGGGATTGTGAAACCTAAATTGGCAGATTACAAGCATAAATACACACCATCTGACATTAAATAGGATGTTAAGATTGATCTTGGAGTTGATGTTAACTATATGTTGGCTTGGAGGGCTAAAGAGAAAGCTTTGGAATCTTTGAGGGGTACACCAGTTGGATCGTCTGCAAAATTACCTGCTTATTTGTATATGATGGATATAACTTACCCAAGATATCATATACGTAAAAAGAGTATTAATAATTAGTTCTTGTATCTATTTGTTGCATTGAATACATTCATATATGGATTTATGCACTGTAGAGCAGTAGTTGTGGTGAGTGGTAGTCACCTGAGAGGACCATATAATGGGACATTTGTGGCAGCAATGTAATGATCTTTTTCCGTTGTTATAGAAAAGCTAACGGGGAAAAAATTTAGGCCGGAAAACTATTTCGTAGTAAGTTGGGATTTCCCAAACCTAGTCAAGATTTGGAAAAAATCGGAATCAATGAAGTCTAGGAAAATCTGGTAGCAATTGGGTGATCTAATTATGATTTTGGTTGCATGAGTAGATAGCTAAGACGTTAAGGAACCCATACGACTTTACTGAATTGAATTCGGGAGAGTAGAACTCCCGAAATTGATCTTATCATGAACATGTATTTTTTTAGTGTCGTGGGATGAAGGTGTGTTGTGAAATGGGGGTTTGGAGCTCTTAATTCAACATTCTATTTCCGTGCAAGCCGCTGTGGCTGGATTTATTCCGCCAGGGAAGGGTCACCATAGCGGAACAGTCGTGATTTAAGTCGAAAATAAACCCCAAAAATGTTTTATTCTGCACTTTTCGACTTTGAGAGCTAGGAGACGACCCCAGGTGAGTTCTTGACCATTTTTCACCATTCTTATGGCTAAAGGTAAGGTTTTAACTTTCCGAATCCATTTTTCGATCCGAAGAATGTAAACTAGTGGGTAATTATCGATGGGAAAGGGTTTTGATCTTGAATTTATGATGGAAAAATCCCTAATCTGGTATGGAGATCAAGGGTTTGACCTAGGATTGTTATTATTATTTATAATCCGGGTAATTAGGTGTTGTTTATTGATCCTCACATTATTATGATTGTTTGTAGACCAAGAACAAGCGGAAAAAATCTGGAAGGGGAATAATGAAGTTTCTTAAGGGATTCAAGCTTTATTCGAGGTAGGTAATGGTTGTGATTTCATGTTGTGTGATATATGTTTATTCTTGCTTCATTATGATGTATGTAAGTATGCGAATATTGCATTATTGATCACACAAATCGTAAATGAGGATAGTTGAATGATTGGATGCCATTAATCATGACTTGATTGTATGATTATGAGAATATGCTTGTGATTATGATTATGACTTGTTGAATGGATTAGGTGTTGCGTTCCGACACGCTAAATGGGATCGGTTGCCACGTACCAGTATAAATATTGGAACGGGTGTCACGATCCGACACACTAAGTTGGAACGGGTACCACGTACCGGTACACTAATAGTTTGGGTGTGGGTTCCATGAGAGGACCATTGCCTTGACATAACTATGTAATTTGAGAATTGTGAACTTGGTCGTTATTCGTAAATGACATTGATATTGTATATGTTCAGTGTATGCATGTTATTATTATGTTGTAATGGCTTATGTATGTTGCACTTAGTGGGATAGCCGCGTGATCCTACCATTACAATGTGGTTGTGTACTGATACTGCACTTACTCTTTCCTTGTTGAGTACAAGACATCTTCCGACAGCTATTAACAGACCTCGCTTAGAAGATCAGTGATCGTCATCGAATTCAAGGGTGAGACAGTTCTTCTAGCTGCCATGAGTTCTCTTTCGTTTATGTCCCCATTTCGGACTTAGATTAGTGAATTAGGTTTTCTTATGTTTAGTTGGGTTGTACCCATTTTCTTAGACTTGTTGAACTTTAGATGTTTTGATACATTCACTTTCAGGTTCTAGGTATTATTCCGTATTTGTTTTATTGAAGTTTATGGGAACTCCCTATTTTCCTTTTCTTAGACATTTAAACCTGCTTCCGTAACTTTAAATGTCTTAGTTATGGTTGAGTTTGTTAGTTTGGGTTGTAGTAATGGTTCTCCCACCAAAGGGTTAGTGTGGGTGCCAATCACAACGATTTGGGTCATGACAAAGTTGGTATCAGAGCCTAGGTTCGTTGATCTCGATGTACCAAAATGAGTCTAGTAGAGTCTTGCGGAACGGTACAGAAACGTCTGTATTTTTCTTCGAGAGACTATAGGACTTTAGGAAATCTCTCTAATTTCTTTTGTTTCCTTTCGTGCTATAACTTGATTCCAATTGGTATCTGGCGATTCAAATTGGTATCTAACCTCCTTCACTCTTCTGTCCATAGATGGTTAACACTAGGTTCAACGGCGTCAGGCTCGTAGCTCCCGTCAATGCTCTAGCTAAGGAATCTGCAGCACGGTCGAGGCAGTGGTAGAGGAAGAGTTAGGGGTAGAGGCCAAGGAAGGGTGGAGCCTACTAGGGATGCAGCACTGGTTGGAGATGCTCCCAGAAATGAGGCCCCTCATGTGCACCATGAAGAGGTAGAGGAGAATGTGGAGGTTGAAGAGGAGGAGAATGTTGGACAAGAGGAAGAGGTGCAGGCTGATACTACATGTATTCCTCCCTTAGACCCAGTGTTATCTCAACAGATCATGTCATTCTTGAAAGGATTGGTTGGTCTTGGAGTGCTTCCCTCTGTTCAAGCAACTCAAGCTCCCACCAATCCCCCTATTTCTATCACTATCCCCAACGTGGGTGGAACGGTAGGTAATGAAGCTTTCTTCCGTCCTTTGTTGGGTCCTTTTATGACTGGTAATGAGCACGAGATGTTGACTAAGTTCTTGAAGTTGAAACCGCATGTGTTCCATGGTTCTTAGAGTGAGGATGCATATGAATTCATTTTAGATTGCTATGAGAGGCTTCATAAGTTGGGAATTGTCCATCAGCATGGAGTTGAGTTTGTGACTTTTCAGCTTCAAGGTGAGGCTAAGCAGTGGTGGATAGCTTATGTGGAATGCAGATCTTCAGCTTTACCCCCACTTACTTGGACCTAATTTCATGCTCTATATCTGAAGAAATATGTGCCTCGGACCTTGAGGGATAGTAAGAAGGATGAGTTCATGGCTTTGGAGCAAGGTGGTATGTCTGTGGCTGCTTATAAGGCTAAGTTTCATGCTTTTTCTAGATATGCTACGCAATTGGTGACTACTAAGGAAGAGAGGACCCACCTATTTGTTAAGGGACTAAACTCTGAGTTACAGGTATTGTCTGTTCACATGACCTATGCAGGAAAAAACATCAATGAGGTAACGAATTTTATGAAGAAAGTGGAGGGGGTGAGGCGAGACGGTCAGGATAAGGCATTGGCTAAGAAAGCCAAGAATTCAGGCAACTTTCAGGGTTCTTACTCCAGAGGTTCGGGAAGGCCGAATCTTGTAGCCCGACCAATTCAGTCCGCTATGCCCACTTCCACAGGTAATTACTCGAGAACTCCACCTCCGAATTAGATTCAAGATAGCCAGGGAACCGCACCTTCGGCGGGCAACAAATCATCTTTTGATCGTACATGTTACAACTGTGGAGAACCTGGGGATATGAAGAGAGATTGTCCCCACCCGCACGTGTTGGATTCCACACAACAGCAATCTAGAGCAGTGGTACCCGTGGGAAATGGTAATAAGAGTCGAGGGCGTCCACAAAGTGGGAGAGGAGGAAATCAGCGAGGCCGCGGAGGTAGGGGAAATGGTAACGCAGGCAGAGGAGCAGTGCGGTCGGGCAGGAAAGTCACCCGTCAAGATGACAGGGCTCACTGTTATGACTTTCTAGGCAACACCGAGGCGGAGACGTCTGATGCAGTGATCACATGTACTATTCTTGTCTGTGACCGGATGGCTAATGTGTTATTTGATCCGGGTTCTACTTATTCTTATGTATTTGTGCGATTTGCCTCAGAATTTGCTATGATTGGTGATATCCTTGATGCCCCCATCCATGTTTCCACCCCAGTTCAAGAGCCTGTCATAGTCACCCATGTTTATTGTTCTTGTCCTATTTTGTTTATGGGTTTCTAGACTTGGGTTGATTTGGTGATTTTGAATATGATTGACTTTGATATAATCTTAGGCATGATTTGGTTGTCCCCCTATTATGTTGTGCTTAATTGTAATACTAAGTATGTGACTATAGAAATTCCGGGAAGGGAAAAGTTAGAGTGGGAAGGGGTGTACAAACTTAAGCAAGCTAAGATCATATCCTCCATTCGGGCTAGGAAACTGGTAAGGCAGGGTTGTTTGTCCTATTTGGCTCATATTCGGGATGTTGAGGTTGAGTCTCCATTTATTGAGTCTATTCCTGTGGTGGCAGAGTTTAGAGAAGTGTTTCCTGATTATTTGCCTGGTATACCTCCGGATAGAGATATAAATTTCTGCATTGATTGGGAACATGGTACCCGCCCCATTTCTATGTCTCCATATCGTATGGCTCCGGCAGAATTAAGAGAGCTTAAGGTTCAAATACAAAAACTTCTTGATAAAGGTTTTATCCGTCCTAGTGCTTCACCGTGGGGTGCCCTAGTTTTGTTTGTTAAGAAAAATGATGGTAGTATGAAGATGTGTATAGATTACCGGAAATTGAATAGGGTCACCATTCGAAATAAGTACCCATTACCGACGATAGATGATCTTTTTGACCAATTGCAAGGTGCATCAGTTTTCTCTAAGATTGATCTAAGATCTGGTTACCATCAGTTAAAGATTAGGCCTGAGGATGTGCCCAAGACGGCATTTAGAACCTGTTATGGGAACTATGAGTTTCTAGTTATGTCGTTTGGGTTGATAAATACGCCTGCAACTTTTATGAGTTTGATGAATGGTCTGTTCAAACCATTTCTAGATTCGTTTGCTATAGTCTTTATTGATGATATTTTGGTGTATTCAAAAAGTGAGGAAGAGAATGCCGACAATCTTCGTATTGTTCTGGGTGTTCTTGGGAAATATAAGTTATATGTGAAATTTTCTAAGTGTGAATTTTGGTTGATTTCGGTTGCATTTTTGGGGTATGTAGTTTCAAAAGAAAGGGTAATGGTAGATCCTCAAAATATAAAGACGGTTAAGAATTGGGTTCGGCCTAGCTCTGTGACGAAAGTTATTAGTTTTGTGGGGCTCGCTAGCTACTATCGTCGATTTGTGAAGAACTTTGCTTCTATTGCCACACACTTGACAAATTTGACCAAAAAGGAGATACCATTTGAATGGACTGAAAAATATGAGGAGAGCTTCCAAAAGCTCAAGACTTTTTTTACCACCGCACCTATCTAGCACTACCCGCTGAAGGTAAGGATTTTATAGTTTATTGTGATGCTTCACATTCGGGTTTGGGTGTTGTGTTGATGGAAGATAAGAATGTTATAGCTTCTACATCGCGACAGTTAAAGGTGCATGAGAGGAACTATCCAACACATGATTTGGAGTTGGCAGCGGTAGTATTTGCTATTAAGATCTGGCGGCATTATCTTTATGGTGGATGAAGTTACTTAAGGATTATGATGTAACACCCCGTATTAGAAAATGAACCTCAAAACAGATTTCTAGAAGTTGCAGGTGCAACTCACGGTCGCCACCCAAGGACCGTGGTGGTGGTCCGTGGTTCACACCTGAAACCTCCCCCAGAACTTAGCCCAAAAATTTGGCTAAGGGTAGACCCACGCTAGGACCTACGGTCACCTACGGACCGTAGGTCAGACCCCCTAATTTCAGCCTGCAGTACTGATCGATGGATGACCAGCATAGACTGCTAGTCGATCGACAGTCCGTCAGTCCCGTCCGACAGTCACTTCGACAACAGTTAAGTCGGGATCTTTTGGTCTTTTTCTTATTCTTTTGAACCCTAATTATGAGATTTTAGTCAGTTTAAACCTAGAAACATAACTAGAACTTACCTAAGTCAAGTTATAAATCAAACATAGAAAAATTAGAGCGTAAGAAGAGAAAATAGGTCAAGAACCCTAGTTCAAGAACGCAACAAGATTCCATCAGTTTCAGCCCAAAATCGAAAGATTTCTCAGTGGAATTCGTCACCAGATATGTGGGATTTCACTAGTAGGTTCCTTTGGCCCATTAGGTCCCTAGATTTCAGTCACATTCTTGATTCCCTATTTTTAACTAGACCTAGGGTTTCTAGAACTTCAGCAGATTATCATGAATTAATTATTTATATGTTCCAAATCAGATTATTATGTTATTACTTTGTTTCTTGCATGAATTTCAGAACCCTAGCTTGGTAGTTCTTTAGTTCTTGAATTTCACATGCTAGGTCAGATATTTCAGTATTTCAGATATACATGCCTCAGTTTGAATGTGTCATTATCAGTATATAAATGTGCATTCTCAGTTTGCATGTCAGTTTTGAGCTATCCAGTATATTTCAGTAATTCAGTCATAAATTGTTAATCATGTAATCTGTTGGGAGTAGCATAATACCGAGTTGGACTTGGTTCAGTCACCTATATAGTCCCAGAACTACGAGCCACATAGGTTGTAAGTCTCCTATGTGGGCATCATTTTAGTGATCACGCCATCATGCCTCTACACTTTTGGCCGGGTGTATTGGGTCCTCTCGATGGGGCGTATACATCGGACTCTACATTTAGCTCATGTGGTTTTATTATCGGTTATTAGTAGCTCCCACAGTTCAGCCAGACTCCATTGCATTGACCACATTTCAATATAGTCAGTATTCAGTCTCAACATGTTATCATTTGGTCATTGCATTCAGTTAGCTCGGTGTTTAGTATCTACATCATGTTCAGATTATACTCTTGCTTTATTGCTGGTTCAGTTATATGTTTATTTCAACTTTACTCTATCATGCATGCTCAGTACCTTTCAAGTACTGACGCATACTCTGCACTACATCTTCTTGTGATGTAGGTTCAGGTTCTCAACATCCAGATCACGCTTAGATCGGTCCCCGATGTCCAGTTCAGCAGCATCAGTGGTGAGTCCTCATTCTTCGAGGACAATAGTCATGTTATCTTTTCAGTATTTTAGTCTTTTAGTTTCAGTTTTGCTAGACTTAGCTGGGGCATATCCTAACACTTCTAGTTAGTTAGAGGCTATTTTCAGACATAGTTAGATTCAACTTAGTCTTTTGAGTTTGATATTTCTTTTGTATTAAACTCTCAGATTTCATAAATTCAGTTTTAGTATATAGGTATTCCCCATCATTTCAGATCTACTTATTATTAGCTTCCGCAACAGTTTTATTTCTCAGTTTATCTTTAGTATGCTCATGATTATGTCAGCATGCTTAGCTTGGGGTCACTTGTAATCCTAGGTCCCGTGTCCACGTCTCGGGGGTAGCTCGGAGAGTGACAAACTTGGTATCAGAGCGCTAGGTTTAAGTGTCATAGGATGTCTGAAAAGCTGCACTAGGTAGAGTCCTTTTTATGGATGTGTAGTGCGCGTCACATCTAGTGAGAGGGAGGCTACAAAGTGTTTTTAGGAAAAATCTTCATTTTCTTATTACTCTTATCGTGCGTCAGGAATGATCTAATTTCGTTCTAACTCGATGTTTTACGTTTTAGATCAGGCCTCCTCGTAGAGCTAATGCCAGGAATACGAATTCCAAGAACGCAAACACAGTTCCTCCAGTCCCAGATCAAGAAGTTTTGAATGCAGAGTTTCGGAATGCCATTCAGATGTTGGCTTAGAGTGTTGCCAACCAGAAAAATCAGCGGGTTCCAGTTTTGGCAAATGCAAATGTTGGGTCAACTGCAGCTAGAGTGCGAGATTTTGTTAGGATGAATCCGCCAAAGTTCTTAGGATCGCAGATTGGTGAGGATCCCCAAAACTTCATTGATGAGGTCAAGAATATCTTTGAAGTGATGCAGGTAACTGGAAATGATCAGGCTGAGTTAGCATCTTTGTAAAATGAATGGTTACCAATTTTTTGAATGCTTCAAATTCATCACGCGAAATGGTGATGTCTGATGACATCTTGCTATGGGCCATTTCCGTTATGTCTTGTACACTTTTTTGCTCCACAAGTTTGTTGGTGTGTGATGTACCACCATCACTATGTTTCTCAACAGTGTTGATCTCGACTGATTGTGATCATGTTACTTGACGCGACATTGGTCTTCTTGGAGGTAGTTTAGGTGGAGACTTCTTTGGACTAACAGGGACATAATGTTTTTTTCTTTTTCTTAACAGGAGATGAACGTTCGATGACTTTCTC
Source organism: Solanum gracilifrons (assembly GCA_029582605.1). Lineage (NCBI taxonomy): Eukaryota > Viridiplantae > Streptophyta > Magnoliopsida > Solanales > Solanaceae > Solanum > Solanum gracilifrons. The sequence continues at coordinate 4,153 of JAJOOH010009620.1, read as the reverse complement.
TTTTCCTTTTATGGTGGTTATAAAAGGAGGATGTTGAAAATCATCGTCCGATTCTATAGCTTTATTGTGATCAGAACACTCAATATGCGGGTCTGGTGAAATTGATTGGACTGTTGGAGGAGGCAGTTGAAGGATTTTAATTTTCATCGTTGTTGGCTCAATATTTCTGAAAGTAATCTACATAAACATGAAAAACTATAAGTTAATATAACCAAAATGTGATATACAAATATGTTAGATTATTGTACCAAATCTTTTAAAGTAATTGTTATATACATATATAAAATAAAAAAATATAACCCAATTGCATTAACAAAACAACATTATACAAATATGAATATAGCACTTGAATATAAAAATATACTAATACGTCGAACCAATTTGTATATAAAAACTTAATATACATATAACTATATAAATAAACTTCAAGCAATTTATGCATATATCATAAAATATACAAGTACCAATATATAATTGTGATTTAGGCAGGAAGTATAGATAGACTTCAAATAATTTTGTATATACGTAAACATAATATACAAATTACTGAAACAATAGTTATTGAAGCAAGACATATACAAATATACAAATATGTATATACAAATATGATATAACCATATCAAATACATATACTTATGTAATTCTGGTGATGTGTCTACCTTGACAATAATATTTTCATCAACCAGCTACATTAACATAACAATTTTTAATGATCATAAAATAAAAGTATGTAACAATAAAAACCGATTGTAAATAGTTACAAAACATACCGAATTGTCGACCTCTTTGAATATTGTTCTCACGAGATAATCAAGACGAGGATGATCTTTTTTGGTCACCCAATTGATAATCCTAGGGATATGGCTAGAAACCTTGACAACAATTTTGTCATCAACAGACGAACATTATTCATAAAATCAAACTAGCATGGGAAGGGGGAAGCCATGAATCCTATAGTACTGTCCATCGAGTTTTATCTTGTTGTTGATCACTTTGGCAAGTTCATCAAAAGCTCTCTTACCCCAAGGATAATTCATGAATCTACATGTTTCAACCAAATCAAAGTCTATCCTATCTCTTGATGTTGTATTAGGTTCGGCAGACATGATGAATGTATGTATGTAATATAGAATCCCAAACTTATATGCATCATCCTCATTGTCGCCATATACCTTGGCTCTATAAGATGCAATTAGTCGAGGTTTAGTGAAAGAAGATTGGCCTGGAAAATACTCGACCATAATTCTATTGGGTTGATCAGTATGAAAGCAAAATTCAGACTCATTATCAGAACACTTCAGACGAGAAATAATTGCAAAATCCCTGATTGTGAAGCGAAGAGTTGTGCCATTTACGTAAATAAGGATTGCATTGGTAGAACTACCTTCCATCTCCCTCAACATGAAGCATCTAAATAATTGTGCTTGCACGTGACATCGTTTCATTGTTGTCAACTGAGCAAAATATGATGATAGACATATACGATTATACTGATTTGGGGGCAGTTGCTTATGTAGCTTGTGCAGTATCTTGACTTGTGTATAATATTGCATGTGGGGTGACTTTTTTTTGTGGGTATTTGCACATAAATCTAACTACCCATAAAAAAATTGAAGATAAGGAATATTTCAATTAAGTGCTATATATAATTGCATTCTTTTATACAAAATTAAAAATTTGTATAAATAAATTATATTTGTATTTGTAATTCTTTTGTATATATCTATAAACGTTTATGTGTATGTGTATATGAATATGATACTTAAATATACAAATATACAACTGTCTCATACGACTTTGTATATATTACCTTAATATACAACTCGCTATATACATAACTTAAATAATTTATATATAACTAATAGAATATACAAATTACAGTATACAATTATAATTTAGGCATAAACTATACATATACTTTAAGTACCTTTTTATCCCTTTCGTTTATATAACTAAGAAAATATACTTATAACTAATACATGTGTGATTTAAACAAGCAATATACTATATACAAATATCTATATACAAATATTACTTAAACGGAAAATTTTATGTATATTTGCACATAAGTAATGAATTATACTATCAAAAATTGTGTTTTAAGTCATTACCTGATGTTCCTGATGTTCTTCAGATTTGTCAATTTTTTATGATGCTGATCCACTCTCCTCTGAATCACTGTTTATGGCTTTTCTCTTACTTCCTCCTTCAATAATTTTAATACCGTTAGCCTTCGTGTTGTTGATGACTTTTTGAATTGCCATTGGGTCATTTTTTTCTTGGATCTCAATTCTTCAATAGATTGTTCATCTTGAACTTGTTTAGATTTTGCCATAGATCCTACATTGACCCCAAAATCCTGAGTTAAACCCATTGAAAATAAGGATAGATTGTCAACAACATTGACATGCAAAGGCATACCTCTCGTAATCCTCATAGATGTAGATGAATCATCCATTCTGATTTTGAAAAACTTATAATCTAATAAGAAAGAAAGAATTTTTTTTTAAAATATATGAAAAAGCTAACAAGCATAATACATATACAATTGTTGAAGAAGGAAAAAAGAAAAAAAATGGATTCACCCACAATTTTGGCAGTTACCTGCGAAAAGTGAAATTACGACTGGAGGGAGAAGGTGAAATTTTTCCAATTTGAAATTCAAATTAGAAGTGGAAGAGTGCTTTTAGGAGAAAAATATGGAATGAGTATAGGAGACATAAAATTGATTTTGTATAAAATTATATGCAAAAGCATAAGAAGAACTTTGTTGGTTCGGTATACAAAGAGGTGGTGGGTCCCATTAATTATGGCAAAAAAACTAAAACTATAATTACTGACAGTAAATAAATTAAACTATACCATTATTAACTAATTACTTAGGGATGTTTGCCAATTCACTTACTTTTCCCATATATATATATGTGGGAAAATGGTCTGAAAAATACTCTAACTTTGGCCGAAATTGCTGTTGTGATGCCAAACTTTATGGAGGACCTTTTACCCCCTGCACTATTTAATAGTATATTTTAAAGGTATATATGTATCCACGTGGACACATTACTATTTATAATAATGCAATATTTATGATGTACATGTGGGCACATATATACTTTTAAAATACACTAGTAAATAATACAGAGGGGTAAAAGGTCCTTTCCAAAGTTTGGTATCGTAACAACAGTTTTGATCAAAGTTCGGATATATTTCATACCTTTTTCCCTATATATGTATATGTGTGTATATTATTTTTTCTTATAGCTATGGAATCATAGATTCAAAATATAACGTAATTGATCACATAGAGAAGCAAGGCACCAATGTTATCAACAAGAAGCAAATTCTTTTCGAAGATGTTCAGACTTGTGACATGGTAATTGCTATCGAGGAAATCAAATTGAAATATTCAGACTTGTGACGTGGTACACTACTAAAAAAATAGTGAATATCGACCTACAAATACCGACCTCCGGAGGTCGGTATTCCTTGAAATACCGACCTAAAACCGACATCCCAACTTAGGTCGGAAAAAGCTTGGTCGCTATTCAATACCGACCTCTGGAGGTCGGTATTTACTAAGCTCTCGAGATCAGTTTTTATTTTATGTCAGAAAATTCATATATTATTATTTCCGACTTCCTGAGGTCAGAATTGGAATACTGACATCCGGAGGTCGGTATTTTTATTTTTGTAATGTTGAAATTCTGACCTCCGGAGGTCGATATTTTTATTTTTGTAATGTTGAATTCTAACCTCCGGAGGTCGGTATTTTTATTTCTGTATTTTTAAAATTCCGACCTTCGGAGGTCGATATTTTTATTTTTGTATTTTTAAAATTCCGACCTCCGAAGGTCGGTAATTTTATTTTTGTAATGTTGAAATTCCAACCTCCGGAGGTCGTATTTTTATTTTTTGTAATGTTGATATTCTGACCTCCGGAGGTCGGTATTTTTATTTCTATATTTGTAAAATTTTGACCTCCGGAGGTCGGTATTTTTATTTTTGTAATGTTGAAATTTCGACCTCCGGAGGTCCATATTGTCATTTTTGTAATGTTGAAATTCCGACCTCCGGAGGTCGGTATTTTTATTTTTGTAATGTTGAAATTTCGACCTCCGGAGGTCGGTATTTTTATTTTTGTAATGTTGAAATT
>JAJOOH010009619.1:0-38021 GCA_029582605.1 Solanum gracilifrons | reverse complement strand
AGGAGATGGCGACATTTGCGGAGCGTTACCCTATGACGGACAACGCTATGCATATATGTTGTATAGACCAGACATTTCAAGAGCCTATCGATGATGATAATGCCATTGGTTATGAAGAGGATTAGTCTGAAGAGGATAAGATTGAGGATGACGGGAATGATGGTGATGATGATTACACTGGTTCTGGTTATTGTTATACAACCTTGATCATTGTGAATATTTCCTCGAATGTGGCGACTGCTGATTGAGAGTGTGTGGCCTAGAGTCCAAAAGGGAGTTTTCATTCACTCTTTACTTATGTTTTAAACTGTGCACTGATGACAATGCTTTGTTTAAGTGTGGGGTGGGGGTGGGAGATGAACTTCAATGTATATATTTTACTGTTTTATCAAGTCTTTTATTTTTGGTTCTTTTTGTGAGGATAGTCCCTTTGAACCGATTAGGACTAGCTTATTTTTTTTAATTTTGTTTAGCCATAGAGTTATCATAGAAGTGACAGTTCCCAATGATGGGTGGATGACTCTTGGCTGGAGAAAATGCCTTAAACCACCATCACTCACCTCCCTTCTGTAGGCTCTGATCATTGTCCCTTACTGATGGAAATGATTGCTAGAGAGTAGGATCATATTAAGTACTTTAAATTTCTCAACTGCTGGACAGATCAACCCAATTTCATTGATATTGTTAAGACTTGTTGGGAAAGACCTATAGAGGGTAGCAACATGTGGAGGTTTCATCAGAAATTGAAAAGGTTATCCAACACTCTTAGCTCTTGGTCTATGGGTGAATTTGGTGATATTTTCATTAAAGTCAAGGAGTATGAAGAGAGGGTCAGAGCTGCTGAGGAGAATCTCATTCATACACACAATGAGATCAACAGGACAAACCTCCATGAACTTAATGCTGAATACATCAGATTTCTGAAAATGGAGGATTCCATTTTGAAGCAAAAAACTCAATTACATTGGTTCAAAGAGGGATATGCAAACACAAAATATTTTCATTCACTGATAAGAGGAAGGAGAAGAAGACTGTTTATTCATAAAATTATCAGAGAGGATGGAGAAGGAATACATGGAGAGGATAACATTGCCGAGGCTGCTTGTGCCCACTTCCAAAATATCTTTACAGGAGTGGACAACGTTATCAATGAAAATGCTATCAGTTGTATTCCCAGAATGGTTAGTCAAGAACACAATAATACCCTTACTACCATGCCTAACCTGGAAGAATTGAAGGAGGTGGTTTTCTCTATGAATCCTAATTCTGCAGCTGGTCCGGATGGGATGAATGGTTTATTTTTTCAGAATTATTGGCATATTATCAAGCATGATCTACTTGGTGTCATTCAAGCATTCTTTTGTGGCCAAATGATTCATAAATACTTTTCTCATTCTTGTATAGTTCTCCTACCTAAGGTGAGCAATCCCAACAAACTTACAGAGTTCAGACCCATCAGTTTAAGCAACTTCACTAGCAAGTTCATTTCTAAATTGGTGAGCTCTAGACTTGGTCCTATTCTACCTAATCTGATTTCTCTTAATCAGTTCGGGTTCGTCAAAGGGAGAAGTATATCAGAAAATATTATGCTGGCACAAGAAATCATTCATCAGATCAGGAAACCAAATATTGGTAGCAATGTCATTATTAAATTGGACATGGCTAAAGCGTATGATAGGGTCTCTTGGTCGTATATATTCTTGGTGTTGAGAAAAATGGGATTTCATGAGATCTTTATCGATATGGTTTGGAGGATCATGGCTAACAATTGGTATTCTATTATTGTCAATGGCAAAAGACATGGTTTCTTTCACTCCAACAGAGGATTAAAGCAAGGCGATCCTCTATCTCCTGCCCTATTTATTTTAGGTGCAGAGGTACTGTCTAGATCCCTGAACAGATTTCATAGCAACCCTGACTATCATGGTTTCGTTATGGAACCCAGAGGTCCTCAAGTTAATCATTTAAGTTTCGCAGATGATATCATTCTCTTCACTTCGGGAAGACAAAAAACTCTGAAACTCATTATGCAAACCCTGAATTCTTATGAAGAGACCTCAGGCCAGCTTGTTAATACAAATAAAAGTCATTTTATGGTCCATCCTAATGCTTTCAACAGCACTAGAGATAGGATCAAAAGAATCACTGGCTTCAGACAAAAGGAGGGCCCTATCACTTACCTTGGTTGCCCTTTATTTGTTGGTAGACCTAGGATTATTTATTTTTCTGATCTTATTAACAAAGTGTTATGCAGAATCACAGGTTGGCACACAAAATTGTTAAGCTATGGTGGTAGAGCAATCCTTGTCAAGCATGTGTTGCAATCTCTACCTATTCACCTTCTATCAGCAATAACCCCCCCTAGTACTGTCCTCAAACAGACCCAGAGCATCATGGCAGATTTCTTTTGGGGATGGAGGAATGAGAAGAAAAAATACCATTGGGCGTCGTGGAAAATTTAAGCTTTCCTTATGATGAGGGGGGTGTAGGGATGAGGAATCTCAAGGATGTATGCATGGCCTTTCAATATAAACATTGGTGGATTTTCAGATCCAAACAAACCCTTTGGGGAGATTTTTTGAAGGCCAAGTATTGTCAAAGGTCTAATCCTATTAGTAAGAAATGAGATTCAGGAGAGTCATTAACATGGAAACACATGATGCACAACAAACATAAGGTTGAAGAACATATTCAATGGAAGCTCAACTCAGGTACTTGTTCCTTTTGGTGGGACAATTGGCTTGGTGTTGGACCTCTCGCCTATCATTCCACTGGCAGTAACAGGTTTAATCAGACCACTGTGGCAGAATTTTGGCTCGAGGGACAATGGAACCTGAACATGCTCCTGCAACAGGCCCCTAGCAGCCAGCTGGACAACATTTTATCCACAGAACTCTGCATCCAGCGGGACATCCCAAACCAAGCTATTTGGAAACCTAACAGTGATGGTAAATTCAGCTGCTCTTCTGCATGGAATGAGATCAGGGAGAAGAGGACCAAGATGATGTTCAATACATTCATTTGGCATAACAGTATCCCTTTTAAAACTTCTTTCCTTCTGTGGAGAACTTTACGTTGTAAACTGCCTACTAACGAAAAACTAATCAGCTTTGGCAATGAGCCTACAAATTGTTTTTGTTGTAGTTATAGGCCAGGGCTGGACAACATTGAACACATCTTCAACAATGGACATTTTGCTACCTACGTGTGGAAAAGTTTTGCTGCTGCTGCTGGAATCATGCCAGATCACAGTTTGCTGCCTCAGCTCATAGTGCAGTGGTGGTCAGCTAAGTACAACAATGCAGCACACAAGCTACTGCTACAAGCTACACCAATATTCATTTGTTGGAACCTTTGGAAGAATCGTTGCGCTAATAAATATGGAGGCAAATCGTCCAATGTTAGTAGAGTCAAATATGCCATCTACAAAGACAACTACAAACTAATGCACACAAACTTCCCCCAAATCAAATGGCCTTCAAACTGGAAGGAATTGTTTCAGCTGGGTGTAAGTTGTACTCATGACACCAAAGTGACTCTCGTCAAGTGGATAAAACCTCCAACTCGATGGGTAAAAATCAACACGGATGGCAGTGCATTAAGCAACCCTGGCAGAATTGGAGCAGGTGGTATCTTAAGGGACCAAGATGGAGAAATGCTATTAGCTTTTGCTACACCTTTGGGGGAAGGCACTAATAACCAGGCTGAAATAGGAGCAACCATATTTGGCATGACATGGGTACTTCAACTAGGCTACAAGAATGTTCTCTTAGAGGTGGACTCGCAGCTACTGGTGGACTGGATTACGTTGAAAGCCAGACCTCCCTGGAGGATTAGCACACAACTACAGTAGCTCCAACAACTCATCAGACAAACACACAAGTTCAGATGGAAATACACCTTCCGGGAAGCCAATTATGTCGCTGATTCCCTCTCAAAGCAAAGTCACAAAATCACATGTCCACAAATATATTGTAACAATCAACAATTACCAAAAGAAGCTAGAGCATATTATCAATTGGACATGATTGAGATGGCAAGTTTTAGAAGAAGGAAAATCAAGAGGATCAAAGAACCACCTTGAGTGGGTTCTAATCTTTTCATCTAGCAATGGTTTAAAAACATAGTTCCTTTGAATAGGTATAGCATATTTTGTTGATGTAAAGGGAGACTCTCCTTTATTTACGATTCCTAGATTCTTTGTATTGAAAGGAGTCCTCTCTTAGGTGCATAGTTTCTTGGTTCACCTTTTTATACGGGGATGAGTTGACTAACCTTTAGGTAGGTCGACTACTGAACCACCATAGGTTTGGAGGTTAGGTTTATGCCCCACCTCCTTGTATTTTTCTGCTTTATCTATGCTAACGCCTGGGGGTGTTGCTAAGCCCCTGACCCCCTCAAGGGTCATTAAAATAAAAACAAAAAAAACAAAAAAAAAACCCTAAACCCTAAACTCTAAGCCCTAAACCTCAATCCCTAATTTCTAAACCCTAATCCTTAAACCCTAAACCCTAAGCCCTAAACTTTAAACCCTAAACCCTAAACCCTAATCCCTAAGCCCTAAATCCTAAACCCTAAACTCTTAAACACTAAACCCTAAACCCTAAGCCCTAAACCCTAAACCCTAAACCCTAAACCCTTAACCCTAAACCCAAAAACCAAACTCTAAACCCTAAAGCCTAAAGCCTAAATCCTAAATGCTAAACCCTAAACTCAATAACCTAATCCCTAAAGCATAAACCCTAACCCCTAAACCCTATACCATTAACTATAAACACTAAACTCTAATCCCTAAACCCTAAGCTTGAAACCCTAAAGCCTAAACTTTAAACTCTAAACCATAAACCCTATACCCTTAACCATAAACCCTAAACCCTAACTCCTAAACCCAAAAACCAAACTCTAAACCCTAAACCCTAATCCCTAATTTCTAAACCCTAATCCTTAAACCCTAAACCCTAAACCCTAAACCCTAAACCCTAATCCCTAAACCTTAAACCCTAAACCCTAAACCCTTAAACCCTAAACCCTTAACCCTAAACCCTAAACCCAAAAACCAAACTCTAAACCCTAAAGCCTAAAACCTAAATCCTAAATGCTAAACCCTAAACTCAATAACCTAAACCCTAAAGCATAAACCCTAACCCCTAAACCCTATACCATTAACCATAAACACTAAACTCTAATCCTTAAACACTAAACCTGAAATCCTAAACCCTAAACCCTAAAACCTTAACCTTTAACCCTAAACCCTAAACCCTAAACCCTAAACCCTAAATCCTAAATCCTAAACCCTATACCCTAAACCCTAAATACAAAACCCTAAACCCTAAATAGTAAATCCAAAACCCTAATCCCTAAAACCTAACCCTAACCCTAAACCCTAAACCCTAAACCCTAAACCCTTAATCCTAAATTCTAAACCTTAAACCCTAAACCCTAAACCATAAATCCTAAACCCTAAACCCTAAACCCTAAACCCTAAACCCTAATCACTTAACCCTAAACCCTAAACACTAAATCCTAAACCCTACACTAAAAATCCTAAATTGTAACCCTAAATCCTAAACCCTAATCCCTAAACCCTAAATCTAAACCCTAAACCCTAAACCCTAAACCCTAAACCCTAAACCCAAAATCTTAAACTTTAATCCCTAAACCATAAACCCTAAACTTTAAACCCTAAACGCTAAACCCTAAACCCTAAACCCTAAACCCTAAACCCTAAACTGTAAATCCTAAACTCAAAAATCTAAACCCTAACCTGAAACTCTAAAACTAAACCCTAAACCCTAAACCCTTAACCCAAAACTCTACCCCAAACCCAAACCATAAACCCTAAAGCTAAACCCTAAATCCTAAACCTAAACCGAAACCTTAAACCCTAATTCCTAAATTGTAAACCCTACACCCTAAACCCTAAACCCTAAACCCTAAACTTTAAACCCTAAATCATAAACTCTAAACCCTAAACCCTAAACCCTAACCTAAAATCCTAAACCCTAAACCCCATAAACCATGGACCCTAAATGCTAAACCCTAAAACTTAAACTCTAAACTCTAAACCCTAAACCCTAAACCCTAAACCTTAAAATGTAAACCCTAAACCCTAAACCCTAAAGTGTATCCATTGAAAAGGGTTCACGAGGATCCTGCAAAAGGAAAGAAATAGAATGGGGAGGGGAAGAGTTAGATGGGTTAGCTTTCAACTCATGATTCTTTTGTGAGGCAAGGATCAATGCATTTTCGACTCCCACATCCTCCCTTATCTCTTTATGCTCAACCAATAACAACTTGGCTTTTCATTTCAACTTCCTTTTTTCTCCTTCTCCTTGGGCCTCAACCTCCACATGTCCTTCATCCTTCTTCCTTTTATCCCTCAACACATCCATCTTTCGATACATCTCTATGACTTGGGATGGTGACATTGGCTTAAGGACATATTTACAACCCATAAACATGACAATATAGGTGTTGTGCCTTCCATCATGGGTTGTCACATGGCTGTTTTTCCATGGCCTCCCGAGTAGTACATGACTAGCTTGCATGGGAATCACATCGCAAAGTACAACATCTTGATATTTCCCAATTTGAAACTTAATCAACACCTGTTCATGTACCCTCAATTCCTCCCCATTCAACCATTGAAATGTGTATGGTTTAACAAGCTTAGTGGTAGGAAGCTTTAAGTAGTCAACCACAGCAGTGCTAGTAAGGTTGGCACAACTTCCACTGTCAATGATCAAATACATACTTGGCTATGGATGAGGCACTTGGAGTGGAAGATATTCGATCATGGCCTTCCTAGGTATAGCCCTCCTTACCATATATGATGGTGTGTGAACTCTCTCTCTTTGGCCCAAATCTCATCCTCCACCTTGGTTAGTCAAGAATTTATGATAGATAGATGACCTCTAAACTCAGCCAAGCTTCCATTCAACATTCTCATCATCCGACTCTCTTCAGTTTGAGTCCTCATGGAAGATTCTAAGGTAACCTTTCCCTTTGGTGGGTAGGTTTTGCTTCTGGTTTCCATGGTACCTAGCAATAAGAAAGACTCAACAAAAACAACAAACAACGTTAGCATTAGTAAAATAAGCTCACAATCACTCGTGTTTACACACCTTTGATTGCCTCTCAAATTGGCGTGGCTAATGTTGAAGATTGCTTATACTCGGTTGATCACAAGGTCTAAATTTCTACTCTTGGCCGGAGTGGATTTTTGTTTAATGAAAAAATGGACGACTCAATTAAAGCAAACAGACTTGAATCAAAAAGTTAACTACGAAGTAAAATGAATAAAAGCGCAAAATAAAAGCACTTACAAATAAGTGAATTCAAGAACCAATAGTCAACAAGTAGGTAATTACAAGTTGAAAATCAGTTTAGGATTCTTGATTATGAACTAGAATATAAAAAAAGGAAACTAGGAATTAGAACCTGAGATTAGAAAAGGTCATAGCATGCGTTTCCCATCGCCAAATGACATGTTTTCTTCGCCAAACGTGAAGTTCAACTCGCCAACTTGAAGATTGACTCGCCAAACTTGACAATCTGCCAAGACAACTCGGCGATCTGGGTGGAAGTTCGGCGATGCGCTGAAAGAATTTGGCGACCAAGGCTGAGCTCGCCTAATTTTCCAGTAGAACCACCAAAATGAGGGCCAACTCAGTGAACTAGCTGCCCAAAGGATGAGGCGTCGAGTGGACTAGGCGAGCTAAGTCGGGGATCACCCAAAATCCTCAAGCTGCAATTGCAAGACTTCGAAAATGGAACCTTGGTGGTCCCCTCTGCACCTGGTACCTTATCCTTTACCCCTTTTGGTAAATACCCTTTGTACAAATACTTCTACACTTTATCTTTCTTCCTTTTTAGAATCAAACACCTTTTTTGGAAGATTCCTCCTTCTTGAAGATTTGAATTTTTTTCAAGAACACTATGAACAAGATGAAAACCCAAAATAAAACCCTTTAGACATTTAGCTCGAAATCTGACAAAATTCGAGATACAAGCTCTCTTAGATATAGGAAACAAACCCCAATACTTTTTAGCCTTCAATTCCTTGCCAAAACATCCAGATTTTAAAACCCACTTGTCTTCTTCAAAGCTTCTTCAACCTTCAATGGTGGCTTCTTCAATAGTGAACCAAACCCTTTCAAAATCTCAGCCCTAGACTCGAAATAGGTTAGGGAACACTAATCTAACCTTGGAAACTCCAAAGAAGACTCCTTGAACACTTTTTTTTGTTTTCGTAACAAACCCAAGACTAAATTTGTAGGAACGAAACTAAGCCTTGCTCTGATACCAAATGAAACGATTCTCACAGGAGAAACGATGATAATATGCAAAAATCAAAAAGATGGAAAGTAAAGGATAAATAATTAGACACACAAATAGGAAATCAAAGGTAACCTATGGGTATATTAAACCCAAAGATCTGAATTGAATAATCCTACAATAGTACCTAATTCTTACGACGACCTCAAGGCAATCAATATCCCAGCAACCGATGTTTCTAACAAAAAGGCAACAAAAGCTTACCAAGCTCTCAACACTCAAACAAGAGTTTTTAGTTTTCAACATTCAAAATAATCTACCCTAAAATGAACCCCTAAAGGCCTATTTATAGTTTTAGGCATTATTACATAGATGGACCCAAAAGTTACCTAAAATGGGACAATGGGCGAGCTGAGTCGGGCTTGCCCAATAACTCGGTGATCCGCCCAATGGGTTCGACAAGAAACCTTACTCATTGACTTCTCCCTTGAAGGATTGTTGTAACTTTTGGCGGTGTTGGGGGTCCATTGGGCGATGCCCCGATGGGCTTCCTGTCCACTTGGCGATAGACCCTACCCCTGACACCTGTTTGGACATTAAGCGATCTGGTGGTCATCGCTCAAGCGATTAGATGATGCACCGATTGCTCTTCAGCTCGCCGACTGAGGAACTTCCAGTTGTAGATCCTTGGCGAGTCGCTGAAGTGGAGGTCAGCTCGCCGACTGGAGCAACATGTTCATTTGCTCCTCCTTGCTTTGTTAGGCTTCCCATGCTCCATGTTATCATCAACACATGTTGTTGCTCTGCTGGGAGCTCCTTCAAAGAACATTGTTACCAAGCAAGGCTTGGAAGCCCTTCCTTGGCACCATCTCAAGCCCAAAAGCCTCCATCCTTGTGAACACTCCATCAAAGATTGAAGTTTGTAAATGGATGGCCTTGAGGCAATCTGGATTAAATCACTGAACCCTGAACTCTAAACCTTAAATGCTAAACTCTAAACCCTAAACCCTAAACTCTAACCCTAAACCCTAAACCCTAAATTGTAAACTATAAACCCTAAACCATAAACCCTAAATCGTAAACCCTAAACCCTAACCCCTAACCCCTAACCCCTAACCCCTAACACCTAACCCCTAACCCCTAAACCCTAAACCTATAACCCAAAACCCTAAACCCAAAAACCTAAACCCTAAATCATAAACCCTATACCCTAAACACTAAACCATAAACCATCTCTCAAACAAATTCATAATATTTCTATTATTGTCATCCTTGAGCCTTTTTCTGACAACATTCATATTCATCTCCTCAGAAACTACTTGACTATGCACAAATCTATCTGTAATGATAACGGAAAAATTTGGGTTTTTTGGAACAATGATATTGATTGTGTCCTTCTTAGCTCGGATGACCAACATATGACTTGTGACTTTAGACATGTGGAGTGTGCAAAGAGTTTCATTATTTCCTTCATTTATGCTAAATGCTGAGATAACCTTCGAGCTCCTCTTTGGAATACTCTCAGGTATAGATCAACTACTACTAGTCCTTGGTGAACAGTTGGAGACTTCAATGTTATCACTACTCTGGAGGAGAAACTTGGCGGTGTTCCGTATATAATGAGTAAGATCTATGAGTTTCTTCACATGATTGAGCAGTGTGGGTTGATTGACTTGGGATACCATGGCACTTCCTTTACATGGTCCAATAGGAGAGGTCCGAATGATGTGGTTTGGAAAAGACTTGACAGAGCTATGATAAATGACAATTTGGCTCAGTCGAATGCCTCTCACTACAACGACTCACTTGCCATTTGTGTGTTTAGATTATTGCCCCTACTCCTGGAGATAACTGATCAGCAGTATACTTCAACAAAATATTTCAAATTTATTCATTGTTGGGTTGATAATCAGAATTTCATGGATATAGTGAGACTTTGTTGGGACCGAGATATTCAGGGCATCCAATGTGGGGTTTTCACCAGAAAATGAAGCGAGTTAGTTCTACACTTAGCAAATGGTCTGAAATTGAGTTTGGGGATATTTTTACTCGGGTTAAAGACTTTGAAGAAACTGTTGGGCATGCGGAGGAAAAATATATCCAAACCAATAGTGACTAGGATAGATCTTCTTTGCATGCTCTTAATGCCGAATACATCAGATTCTTAAAGCTTGAAGAGTCTATCTTGAAGCAAAAGACTCAGTTGCAGTGGTTCAAAGAAGGAGATGCCAACACCAGTACTTCCATGCTCTTATGAGGGGACGAAGGAGAAAGTTGTTTATTCACAAAGTTAGAGATGACAATGGCAACTGGGTTCAGGTGATGACAATATTACTAAGGCTACCTGTGATCATTTTCAAGAGCTGTTTACGGAGCAGAATCACTATGTTATGGAGGACCTTTTGGCTTGTATTCCTGCACTTGTCACGGATGAGAAAAATGATAACTTGATTGTTATGCCGGTCTTGGAGTAGCTTAAAAATATGGTTTTCTCTATGAATCCGAACTTAGCAGTAGGGCCAGATGGTATGAACGGGAAATTGTTTTAAGCTTGCTGGGTCATTATTAAATTGGATCTTCTTGCCATGGTTTGGTCTTTCTTCTGTGGTTCTTCCCTCCCAAAATACTTCGCTCATGCATGCCTTGTCTTGATTCCTAAGGTGGAGTTCCCAAACCACCTCTCTGAGTTTAGACCGATCAGTTTGAGCAATTCCACTAATAAGATTATTTCAAAGATTATCTGTCTCCGACTTGCTCCCATCCTTCCTGGTCTCATTTCTACAAACCAATCCGATTTCGTTAAAGGGAGTAGTATCTCAGAGAATATCATGCTTGCTCAAGAAATTGTCCATGGAATCAATCAAAAGAATCCAGGGGAAATGTGGTTATAAAACTCGACATGGCCAAAGCTTATGACAGAGTTTCTTGGGCCTTTACTTGCCTTGTTCTTCGGAAAATGGGATTCTGTTTGGTTATTATTGATATGATTTGGAGGACTATGGCGGACAATTGGTACTTTGTGATTGTGAATGGAGTTAGACATGGCTTCTTTCACTCCACTAGAGGCTTAAAATAAGGTGATCCCTTGCAGGTGCCCTATTTATTTTAGGAGTAGAGGTTTTCTCCAGATTGTTGAACAACCTTAACTATAACCAATTCTTTTGGGGTTTCTACATGGAAAAGAGAGGCCCACTTGTTAACCACCTCAGTTTTGCAGATGATGTTATTGTTTTCACCTCAGGCGGTAGAAGTCTATTGAGTTGATTATGCAGACTCTTATAGACTATGAAAATTGCTTCGGTTAATTTATAAACAGGAACAAAAGTCACTTTATGGTCTCCCCCAATGCTCATCCCACTACCATTGCCCTCATAAAATGGATCATGGCGTTTGCTCAGAAAGACTCACCAATTACTTATCTTGGTTGTCCGCTTTACATTGGCAGACAGAGGATCTCACATTTCTCTGTCATTATCTCTAAAGTGGTGGGCAGGATATCTGGCTAGAAAACTAAAATGCTTAGTTATAGTGTAAGGCCACTCTCATTAAGCATGTTCTCCGGTCTCTCCCTAATCACCTTCTTAGTTCAGTGTCTCCACTTCCACTGTCCTGAATGAGATTGAAAAGTTGACAACAGATTTCTACTGGGGCATGAAATATGGGAGGAAAAGATACCATTGGGCATCTTGGGAAACTTTATGTCATCCTTGTGAAGAAGGTGGGGTTGGTTTTAGAAAGATTCGTGATGTTTGCAAATCCCTTGAACTCAAACAGTGGTGGAATTTTAGGACTAAAGAGTCACTTTGGAGGGAGTTTCTTCTAGCTAAATATTACCAACGCTCTCACCCAGTTTCCAAGAAGAATGATTCTGGTGAATCTTCTACTTGGAAGAATCTTATGGCTAACAAACCAATAGCGGAAGAAAATATCCTTTGGAAGATAAACTAGGGCAATTCTAGTTTTTGCTGGGACAATTGGATTGGCATCGGATCACATGCTACTCACAGGACCTTGTTAGGTAGACCGGGCATGGCGACTATTTCTGACTTTCTTGGTCATGGCCAATGGAGGATTAACCGACTTCATCAGCAGTTCCCGCAAAACTTGGTTGCCTAGATCCTTAGCCAGCAGATTCATTTTCAACCTAAAATAACTGATCAACCTTACTGGAAAGCCACTACTTCGGGCATATTCTTTTGTTCTTCATCTTGGGGGATTGGTTAGAGCTACGAAGCCTACCTCTTTGATTGATAGGAAAATCTGGCAGAAGCATGTCCCCTTTAAATGCTCATTTACTCTATGGAGAGCATTGCAGAATAAGCTTCCTACTGCAGCTAAAGTTCTTGCTTTTGATCCGTAAGTGACCACAAATTGTGTTTGTTGCCGTACTCCTGGTTATGAAAATGTTCAACATGTTTTAGTGTCGGGTAACTTTGCTAAAGGTGTTTAGACATTTTTCTCTCTTTCGATGGGCTTCAAACATGTTCCAAACTCCTTTAAGAACTTCCTTGTGTATTGGTGGAATCAGACTACTGATACTGGCCCTCATCAACTTATTCTCAGATCCCTTCCTATCTTTATTTGTTGGAACCTGTGGAAGAACAGATGTGCTGCAAAGTATGGATCTAAACTGTCCAATTTGCATAGGGTGAAGTTTGGTAATACTAGCGACATCTACAAGCTCTTGAAAATGACTTATCCATACTTTCACTGGCCTTCAAAATGGGGACAATTGTGTACTAAAGTAGATTTGTGCATCCATGAGATCAAAATTATTAGAGTTTGTTGGTCTAGACCGCCACCTGGACTAGTCAAACTCAACACCGATGGTGGTGCTCTTGTCAACCCTGGGAGAATTGGTGCAGGAGGCATACTTAGGGATTGCAATGGAGACCTCATACATGCTTTTGCTAGCCAGCTGGGATTCAGGACTAACAATCAGGATGAACTTGAAGTAGTTTGTATTGGACTAGCTTGAAGTTTAGATAATGGTTATTCAGGGGTCATTATTGAGGTTGACTCAGAGATTCTAGTCACCTGGATTGAAGGCAAGATATCACCTGGATTGAAGGCATCTCCACCATTCTTTTCTCAAACTTCAGGTCATCAATCTCCAGCTTCACACATTCTCGTGTCGTCACATATATAGAGAGGAAAATACGGTTGTCGATGCATTGTCCAAACACAACCACACAACACTTGCTACAACTCACTTCACTTGGATTCATGATTTGCCTATTCATATCATAGGGCTACTCAGGACAGACAACCTTGGTTTGGCTATCCTCAGAAGAAAGAAGACTAAGAGAATTAAAGAACCACCTTGATCTCCCTAATGATTGTTTTGACTACAGTGTAAGGTCACACCATACCATCATTGATGTACTACGGATTACATCAAAGCCATTTACTAGAAGCCAAGCTCAAGACCTTCAAAGGATGCAAGGCTTATTCATTAAGATGGAGGTGCTGGAGATGGTGTTGATGACAAGCAAGGACTTTCATGCCTTGAAAATTCCAGAAGAAGGTAATTTCGGCGAGCAGGGCCTACTTGGCGCATCCCCCAAGGGCTTAGGAAATAGTCCCAACTCACCTAAAGTCCCAGACGGGGTCCTGGCTGAAGACCATGCAGGAATACTCGCCAACCAGGTTTGCGCATCGCCCAATCCATTAGGCGACCCGATCCAGCTCGCCCTTTTGTCATTTCGGTCACTTTTGGGCCATTTTAACTTGAAACTATAAATAGCTAGTTTGGGTTCATTTTAGATTTAGATTATTTTGAATGTTGAAAACTGAAAACTCATGTTTGAGTGTTGAGAGCTTGGTTAAACTTTTGTTGCCTTTTGTTAGAAATGTTGGTTGCTTGGGATATCGATTCCCTTGAGGTCATCATAAGAGGTAGGTGCTTATTGTAGGATTAACGGATTGAGGTCAATGGGTTTAATATACTTTTGGTTGCTTTTTGTTTCCTCTTTTTGTGTCTATCTATCTTTAATTTCTGTCTTTGATTTCCACATTTAGTGTGATTCCGTTATAGGAATTACATCATTTGGTATCAGAGTCGAGTCTAGATTCGTTCCTACGATTCTAAACTTGGGGTTTAGTTACAAAAACAAATCTGTTCATTTTCGTTTTTGCAGATTTCGCTGAAATGGGTCTTGTTAATTTGAGTCTTGTTTGAGTTTCTAAGGTTGTAATAGTGTTCTCCAACCCTATTTGAGTCTTAGGCTGAGATTGGAAGGAGTTTGGTGCCTTGTTGAAGATTCCACCATTGAAGACTTGAAGAAGCTTGAAGAAGATACAAATGGGTTTTGAAATCTAAAGGTTTTGGTTTGGAATTGAAGGTTAAAAAGTATTGGGTGTAGTTCCCCATATCAAGGAGAGACTTCACCTAAATTTTCATGAAATTCTGAGATAAAAAATTTAATGGTTTAATTTTGGGTTCATCTTGTTCTTGAAGAACATTCATATCTTCAAGGAAGGGAATATTTGAAAAATCAAGAGTTTGATTCAAAAAGGGAAGAAAGAGAAAGAGAAAAGGTGTTTGTAAAAGAGAATTTACTAAAAGGGTTAAGTACTAAAGGACAAGAGCAGGGGGGACCATAGGAGTTCAAATTTCAGAATTTTGAAGGAGTTGCAGAGGTCCATTGGGAAAGCTAAAGAGGGCATCGCCTAACCATTCGGCGCCTCGCCCTTTGGGAAGGTTGGTCGCCGAATTGGCAGCCAAATTGAGGGAGCTACTCGAATTTTCGGTGAGATCAAGTCTTGGTCGCCGAGTCCAATCGGCACATCGCCGAGCTACCACACCTACGCCGAGTTCCTTGTCCATTTGTAGAGTTTGGCGAGTCCATCTTTAAGTTGGCGAGTTGAACTTCAACTTAGGTGAAGAAAATAGGTCATTCGGCGATCAGAAACTCAAGTTACTCCTAATCTCAGGTTTTAAATTCGTAGTTTCTTTTCTTTTGATTCCCAAATGTTCTCAAGAATCCTAAGCCGATTTTCAACTCGTAGATACTCTACTTGATGACTATTGGTTCTTGAATTCACTTCTTTTTTTGTGCCTTTTCTTTTCGTAACCAAGAGCAGAAATTGGTACCTAGTGACCAACGGAGTACAAACAATTATCAACATTAGCCGTGCCAATTTGAGAGGCAATAAAAGGTGTGTAAACATGAGCGATTGTGAGTTCATTTTATTAACGCTAACGTTTTTTGCTGTTTTGGTTAGTTGTTTTATTGGCAGGTGCAATGGAAATAGGAGGAGATACTCAAGCACCTATCAGAGAGATTACTTTGGCAACTTTATTGGAGGTATTGAACAATGTGAGAGGTGATCTATCAAGGATGGATGGGAGGCTGACCATTGTGGAAGGTAGAGTCAACTCCAATGACTCCACACCACAAGCTACCTTTCGTGCTTCTACAAGTGGGAATGATCACACTAATTCTCCTACACTCACACCCGGAACCCTCCACCAAGCTTTGAACCCAACTTTCAATTAATTGGATTCAAATAGCCAAAGTTCCAATCGACCGTTCCATTTTCTGCTTAGTCAAGAAGCTCCACCAAGTCAAAGCCATCCTTACCAAACACCACATAACCAAAATATTCCCTACCAAAGACAACAACCATAACCAAATCCCGTGAATGAGGTGAGGAATGATGAAAATCAAGGAGATTATGAAGGTGAAGGTGAAGAAGTGCCATGGAATGAGTCACTAAGAAATCGACCAAGAGGTCAAGTTTTGCAAGGTGGACCAAGAGGTAGATTGGGTCCAATGCCATTTGATAGGAGACAACATGGAAACCACCCTCAAGGTGGAAATCAATGGGAAGTCAATGGCAATCATGAAGTTGGTCAAGAAGCAAGAGAAGACCATGGTAACCGCTATCAAGTAGGGCATCAAAGGGGTTACCATAACAATGACCAAGGTGGCCATGGAGGCTGAGATGTTGGCATCAACTCTATCAAAATGACTTTTCCAACATTCAAAGGGGAATGAAATCCCGATGCTTACTTATAATGGGAGTCACAATGTGACCAGATTTTCACTGTCAATGATTTGGTGGAGGTCAAAAGTAATTGCTATGCTATCGCTCAATTTGAAGGGTATGCTGTCACATGGTGGGAATACATAAAAAGGTATAACTTAGTTGTTCAAGAAGGTCATCCTCCACCATGGCCCGAGTTGAAAATATTTATAAGAGCTAAGTATGTGCCGGAGAGATACCGCCAATTATTGCTTGCCAAATTGTATAACTTGAGGCAAGGAACAAAAAGTGTTGAAGCCTATCATGATGAGTTCCAAAACATAGTCATGAAGTTAGAATATCGAGAAATTGAAGGGCATGCCCTGATTTGCTTCAAGGTAGGGTTGAACAAAGAGATATCTTCAAAGATGACCATTCATAGGTTTGCTACTTTGAGTGATGTCTTTGAGGCAGCTCATGAGATAGAGCTTGAATTCAAAGAGGAGAAGGTTTTCGAGTATAAAACTTCATCTTCTAATTCTTGGAACAAGAACAAATAAGTAGTTCCAACGTCGTCAAGTTGGGACAGGGTGTGGATCTCAAGAATGTCACGCCTCAAATCCCATTAAGACGGACAGGCACCCGATGCCCTAAAGGCCCGAGAGAACCAACATGTAACCTGTGCCTACTATGCATATAACTATGACAATCTTGTGACAAGTTCATATAGGATGCAGCGATACAAACCAACATAAGTAGACCCAAAACTTATATACAAGACATGGCCATTGAGGCCACATCTTGTTAAGACGTAACTGAAGCATATACATAAGTCGAGCAAGCCTCTAAAAGATAGAAAAACTTAGAGTAGGTCGGGACAGACCCCGCCTTACCCTTAACTACGATAGAATACTAAAATGAATCTACCAAGGACTCAGTAAAGCTCCGAGTCAATCTGGAGCTCATCAAAAGTAGCTGAGTGTCGTGTGCTCCTACTGAGGAGGTCTACTAGCTGAAGTACCTGTGCCTGCAACATGAAATGCAGCGTCCCCCGCAAGGGACGTCAGTACGAGAAAATGTACTGAATATGTAAGGCAATAACATATCTAAATAGGAGTTCAATGAAACTAAGTATCAATATATGTGTGCATAAATCAGAACAGAAGACCACCTTGGTTAACTCTTGTGGAATCCTGTATGTTACATTCTTTTCTTTACCTTTCTGTGTGTTATGATCTTTATAAGGCATTTGATACGAATGACCAGCTGATCAGTGGTAGAAGAGGATGACCCATGCTAGGCATTTAACCCCTGGGATGCGGTCCTCATAATTATACAAATTGGGATCGGCCCATGCTAGGGTTTTGCCCCTGAGCTGCCACCCTTCTATACCAGTTGGGATCAGCCCATGCTAGGCTTTCACCCCTGAGCTGCCACCCTTAATTATACATATTGCTTTACTTGGATTCTTTAATCTTTGAGATTGTCGTTTTGGTGGTCATAAACATTTATTTATATTTGGGACTATGGCAGTAGTAGAAGACATGAAAATAATACTTCAAGGCAGTAACAATGACATAAGGAGCTATGTAACATCAATGCATTACTTGTGAGCTTAAATGACACAATTGACTTCAACTGACTAAGACGAGGATTCACCAAACTTTGTTTTGCAAATACCATTTATATACCAGCACATAGGAGGATAATTACACAAGTATAGAGTACTGAGCATATAATGATGTAATTCCATACACTAAGAGAGAGGGGGAAATATTGTTAGCTATTCGGAGATCATATGCTACCACTATGTTTCCTTTACTAGGAATAGAACTTAGGAAATTCACTTATTGATATTAATCTCAAGTATCAGATTTCATGCCGAAGAATATTGAATCGAATAGCCTTACATACCTTATCCTCTGATCAATACAACTATCACGATTCAGTCTCCCCTTTCAGGTTTTAATCTATAATATAAGTCATAATAAATTTAAATTAGCAGCTATCACACCATGAGCCTCGTAAAACAATAGCTAACTTTGATGGATAATGAGCCCATACAGCCCTAAAAACAATATGTATCACCACACCCTCCTTCTCTGCCCAATACATACATTATATATCCTTTTCCAAGATTGACCAAACTGCACCAACAATAATACACATAAAACAGCCTCCAATATTCTTTTATCACACAACCAATTATTGAACTCACCACCCCCTTGAGTTCTTTATGACAGCACATCCCTAATTCCTCACTCAAACTCATACATAAGGAGGAAGAAAATGGAGCAGTCACCTTAACTCAATTTCTGCAATTTCTCCTTATAACTTGAATTCCTCTAGAACTTCAACTTCCCTTCACACTTAAACCAAAGAAGAAGAGAAAAGTATCTTAATAACCAATCAAGTGAGCATTAGCTTCTGGAAATATTATGCCTTTATACCTATACTTGAGCATGAATAACATGTTTTCCTAATCATCAATGGGAGAATTAAGCTAAATCCATAAGTGTTTTCACTTACCTTGTCTTGCAGAGATAAGAGTTCTTTAAGAACCCTAGAAGAACTTTAAGGTTGTTGTTTAATCCTTAAGAGAAAAGAGAGAGAAAGAGCTGGAGTTAATCCTCAATAATGTGTGTTAAAATGAATGAGAATATCAGCCAATATATCTTTATATTGAGCTTTCTTCACCTTTAAGAATATCCACTAGAAAGCTTCATTTTCAGCCACTAATTGATCAATAGGCGATGCACCTGCTTATGTACATCAAACATCTCAAAAGGTCAAACTAGGTGATGCACTTACTTGCTTTCACTTGGGCTTAAATATTGGGCCTTGACAGATTTGGCTGCTGGGCTTTCATTTCATTTTGCTTTATTTAACATAGTTTGGGCCTCAAGTGAGTCCATTAGCATAGGCCCAAATCTGATCTATAAACCTTGGCCTTTTTAACTAGATCCATATAGTACAAGTAGGTGATACACCTACTTGGTTCTTTGGACTGGTCAATAAGTCAAAGTAGGTGATGCACCTACTTGTCACCTACTAGCTTAGTTAAGTCAAGCAAGCAGCTCACCTATTTTAATCCATTTTGTAATTATTAATCTCTCTTTCTTTAACTTAGCACTTAAATTTCAACTTTAAGCTCAATTACCACCTTCCCGTCTTGAGTTTAAATATTTCCGTTGGAGTTATAACTTGCAGTACACATGCTGTAACGTGCAAGGCATCACATCACCTTCCGAGCTAGTTTAAACCAACACTAATCATATAAGAAACATGATCCCTCACCTATACTATAAGGCTATGTCAAGTATCACAAGAACAGAACAAGCATATGCATAATACAGGCTGTTACAAAGAAGACTTATGAGAAGAAGCCCTTCGAAGTAAACATTCCAAAGTACCTGCCTAGAGACAAAGGTATCACTGACCCTGATGTAATATGGATTACATCAAGGCCATTTACGAGAAGCCAGGTTCAAGACCTTCAAAGGATGCAAGGGCTATTCATGAAGATGGAGGTGCTTGAGATGGTATTGACAGCAAACAAGTGATTCCACTCCTTGAAAGTTGCAGCTGGACATTTTGGCGAGCCAGAGCCAATCGGCAGATCGCCTAAGTCACTAGGTAATGACGCCAACTCACCCTTTGATCCAGAACGTGGCTAAGTTGAACAACCATGAGGAAGGCTCGCCAACTAGGTCGTAGCATCGCCTAGTCCACTAGGCGACCCGACCCAGCTCGCCCTTTGGCATTTCGGGTTACTTTTGGGCCCTTTTATCTTAAACTTATAAATAGCTGGCTTGGGTTCATTTTAGACTTAGATTATTTTGAATGTTAAAAACTGAAAACTCATATTTGAGTGTTGAGAGCTTGGTAAAGCTTGTGTTACCTTTGGTTAGAAATGTTGGTTGCTTGGGATATCGATTCCCTTGAGGTCATCGTAAGAGTTAGGTGCTTATTGTAGGATTAACGAATTGAGGTCATTGGGTTTAATATACCCTTTGGTTGTTTTTTGTTTCCTCTTTTTGTGTCTATCTATTTATCTTTACTTTCCGTCTTTGATTTTTGCATTTTAGTGTGATTCCCTTATAGGAATTATATCATTTGGTATCAGAGCCAAGCCTAGTTTCGTTCCTACGAATCTAATCTTGGGGTTTTGTTACAAAATAAAATATGTTCATTTTCATTTTTGAGATCTTTGCTGAATTGGGTTTCTTAGATCTGAGTCTTGTTTGAGTTTCTATGGTTGGAATAGTGTTCTCCAACTATATTTGAGTCTTAGGTTGAGATTGGAAGGAGTTTGTATCCTTATTGAAGAATCCACCATTGAAGACTTGAAAAAGACAAAGTGGGTTATGAAATCTGAAGGTTTTGGTTAGGAATTGAAGTTTAGAAAGTATTGGGTGTTGTTCCCCATATCAAGGAGAGCCTTCACCTAAATTTTCATGAAATTTCGAGACAAAAATTTTAAGGGTTTAATTTTGGGTTCATCTTGTTCTTGAAGTTCATGAAGAACATTCATATCTTCAAGAAAGGGGATATTTGAAAAAGCAAGTGTTTGATTCAAAAAGGAAAGAAAAAGAAAGAGTAAAGGTGTTATTAAAGAGGGAATTTACCTAAATGGGTAAATACTAAATGACAAGTGTAAGTGGGACCACACGGGTTCAAATTCAGAATGTTGAGGGAGTTGCAAAGGTCTATTGGGCGAGCAAAGACGGCCATCGCCTACCAGTCGGTGCCTCACCCTTTGGGTATGTTACTCGCCGAATTGGCTGCCCATTTGAGAGAGATACTGGAACTTTCGGCGAGAGCAAGCCTTGGTCGCCGAGTTCCATCGGTGAGTCACCGAACTTCCTCTTACCTCACTGAGTTACCTTGGAAGATTGTTGAGTTTGGTGAGTCCTTCTTCAAGTTGGCGGGCTGAACTTCACTTTTGGCAAACAAAACAGGTCATTTGGCGATCAAAAACTCAAGTTACTCCTAATCTCAGGTTTTAAATTCTCAGTTTCTTTTCTTTTGATTCTAAAATGTTCTCAAGAATCCTAAACCGATTTTCAACTCGTAAATACTGCTTTGTTTGTGCCTTCTATTTTTCGTGGTTTTCTCATTTTTACTTCGTAGCTAATTCTTGATTCAAGTCCGTTTGTTTATCGAGTCGTCCGTTCTTCTTCAAACAAGAATCCATTCTGAACTAGAGTTGAAATTGGTACCTTGTGATCAACAGAATATAATTAATTGTCAACATCAGTCGCACCAATTGAGAGGCAATCAAAGGTGTGTAAGAACGAGTGATTGCGAGTTCATTTTATTAAACACTAACGTTGTTTTTGGTTTTGTGAGTTGTATTAATGTCAGGTACAATAGAGACAAGAGGATACACTCAAGCACCCATTGGAGAAATTACTTTGGCAACCTTGTTGGGAGTATTGAACGATTTGAGGGGTGACCTATCAAGGATGAATGGGAGGCTGACCACTATGGAAGGTAGAGTCAATTCCAATGACTCCACACCACAAGCTACTTTTTGTGCTGCTACACGTGGGCAAGATCACACTCATTCTCCTACTCTAACGCCCAGAACCCTTCACCAAGACTTGCACCCAACATTTGTGCAATTGGGTTCAAATAACCAAAGTACCCATCGACCATTCCATTTTCCGCTTAGTCAAGAAGCTCCACCAATCAAAGCCATACTTACCAAACACCACCTAACCAAAATATTCCCTACCAAAGACTACAACCACAACCAAATCCCGTGAATGAGGTGAGGAATGGTGAAGATCAAGGAGGTTATGAGGGCGAAGGTGAAGAAGCACCATGGAATGAATCACCAAGGAATCAACCAAGAGGTCAATTGTTGCAAGGTGGACCAAGAGGTAGATTGGGTCCAATGCCATTTGATAGGAGACAACATGGGAACCACCCTCCAGGTGGAGACCAATGGGAGGTCAATGCCAATCATGAAGTTGGTCTAGAAGCTAGGGAAGAACATGGTAACCGCTATCAAGGAGGGAATCAAAGGGGTTATCACTACAATGACCAAGGTGGCCGAGATGTTGGAATCAACTCTAACAAAACAACTCTTCCGACATTCAAAGGGGAATGCAATCCCGATGCTTACTTAGAATGGGAGTTGCAATGTGACCGAATTTTCAATGTGAATGAATTGGCGGAGTCAAAAGTAGTTGCTATGCTATCGCACAATTCGAGGGGTATACTGACACATGGTGGGAGTACATGAAGAGGTATCACTTAGTTGTTCAAGAAGGTCATCCTCCATCATGGCCCGTTGAAAAGGTTGATGAGAGCTAAGTATGTGCTGGAAAAATACCGCCAAGGATTACTTGCCAAATTGTATAACTTGAGGCAAGAAAGCAAAAGTGTTGAAGCCTATCATGACGAGTTCCAAAACATAGTCATGAAGCTGGAATATAGAGAAATTGAAGAGCATGCCATGATTCGTTTTAAGGTAGGGTTGAACAACGATATTTCTTCTAAGATGACCCTTCATAGGTTTGCTACTTTGAATAATGCCTTTGAGGCCGCCCATGAGATATATCTAGATTTCAAGAAGGAGAAGATGGCTAAGTACAATACTTCATTTTCCAATTCTCGGAGCAAGAACTAAAGGGGAGCTCAAACATCGTCGGGTTGGAACAAGGGTTCAGATGTTAAGAAGCCTTATGAGAAGAAGCCCTTCGAAGGAAACACTTCAAAGTACCCTCCTAGAGACAAAGGTATCAATGACCCAACTAAGTTCCCTATAGGTATTCAATGTCACAAATGTAGGGGTGGGGTCATATAATGCGTGAGTGTCCCAATCGACTGATTGCTCTACTTCAAGGAGGGGAAATATATCTTAGTGAAGAAAGGGAGCAAGAAAAAGGTTGTGAAGAAGATCCTCAAGAAGAGGATGAGTTTGAAGATGGAGAAGATGAGGAACCAGACCTTTGTGTCAAAGAAGGAGAGAATTTTCCTCCTCTATATGTGGTGAGATGAGCAATGGTTAATAAGGCATTGGATGATTCGAGCCAAAGAGAGAATTTATTTCACTCCAAGTGCTTCATCAAGGATAATGTGTGTTCCTTAATCATTGATAGCGGAAGTTGTGCAAATGTTGCTAGCACTGCATTAGTGGAATTCTTAAAACTTCCTACCACTAAGCATGCTACACCTTACAAACTTCAATGGTTTAGTCAGTGTGAAGAATTGAGAGTGCATCAACAAGTGATGATCACGTTTAAGATTGGAAAGTATCACGATTAGGTTCTATGCGATGTGGTCCCAAAGCAAGCTTGTCATGTGCTACTCAGGAGACCTTGGCAACATGATCGTTCAACCAAACATAATAGGAGAACCAACAAGTATTCACTTGTGTTGAATGATCATAAATATGTTCTTCATACTATGTGCCCCTCCCAAGTCAATGATATATATCAAAGAATGAATAAGTCGAGCGAAAAGAAGAAGTGTGAAGAGGAACATGTGGAGGCCGATAGCCAAGAGAAGGAGGAGATGAGGAAGTTGAAAGGAAAGACCCAAGTGTTGTTAGCTAATTACAAAGACATAAGGGAGGAAATTGAGTTAGAAAGTTCTTTGATCCTTATCACACATAGGGATCATGTACTACAAACTAATCAATCTCATTCTTCCCTTCCCAATTCTATTTCCTTTCTTTTGCAGGATTATCAGGATGTCTTCCCAAAGTAGCTTCCAAGTGGATTGCCCCCTCTTTGGGGAATTGAGCACAAAATTGATTTTGTGCCAGGATTGTAATTGCCAAACAAGCCAGCTTATAGAAACAATCTGGAGGACACCAAGGAGCTAAAAAGGCAAGTTGAGGAACTCCTCAACAAAGGTTATGTGAAGGAGAGCACGAGTCCATGTGCTGTACAATTTCTATTGGTTCCAAATAAAGATGGAACATGGCACATGTGTGTTGATTGTAGAGCCATCAACAAGATAATGATAAAGTATCGTCATCCTATCCCTAAGTAAGATTATATGCTTGATGAGTTGAATGGTTCTTGTGTGTTTTAGAAAATTGATCTTAGGAGTGGTTATCATCAAATCCGGATGAACCCCAGTGATAAATTAAAAACCGCATTCAAGACCAAGTTTGGTCTATATGAATGGTTAGTGATGCCATTTGGTCTCACTAAAGCTCCTATTACTTTTATGCGTCTCGTGAATCATGTGATGAAACCCTTCATGGTGAAATTTGTGTTTGTCTACTTTGATGATATTTTGATTTATAGCAAGACCATGCATGATCATGTTGAGCATTTGAGATGTGTGTTTGATGTGCTTAGGAAGGAAAAACTTTATGCTAATCTCGATAAGTGTGTTTTTTACGTTAATGAAGTTGTCTTCTTCGGTTTTGTTGTGAGTTCAAGAGGGATTGAAGTTGATGAGTCTAAAATTGAGGCTATTAAGAATTGGCCAATCCCGAAATCCATAAGCGATGTTAGAAGCTTTCATGGGTTGGATAATCCGAAAGGATAAGCCTTTTAAGTGCGGGGGGGGGGGGGGTGAGGAACAAGCCAAAGCTTTTGAGGCTTTAAAATCCATGCTTAGTTGCGCTCCTTTGTTGCAATTACCTGATTTTGATAAAATGTTTGAAGTGGAATGTGATGCTAGTAAAGTAGGCATTGGAGCGGTCTCAATGCAAGACCAAAATCCCATTGCTTACTTTAGTAAAAAGCTAAAAGGTGCTACTTTGAACTATTCCACTTATGATCTTTAGTTGTACGCCTTAATTATGGCTTTGGGTAATTTACAACATTACTTGTGGCCCAAAGAATTTTTCATAAGGACTGACCATGAGTCCCTAAAACATATTCGGGCACAAGGAAAGTTGAACAAGAGGCACACCAAATGGATTGAATTCCTTGAAATTTCCTTTATGTAATCCAATACAAAAAGGGAAAGGAAAATGTGGTGGTCGATGCCTTGTCTAGAAAACATGTGTTGATAAATACTTTGTCTTCCAAATTGATTGGCTTTGAATGTTTGAAGAAATTGTTTCCCAAGGATCCCGCGTTTGCTCAAATCTTCAAAGATTGTGAGGGATGGGAGAGGGAAAGATGGATGAGGGATAGGTCTTCTGCTCCCTATTCCAAGTTTGATGGTTTCTTATTCAAAGGCAAGAGACTTTGTGTGCCTATTAGCTCTTGGAGAGAACTATTCGTGAGGGAGGCACACAATGGGGGTTTAATGGGTCATTTTGGTATTAACAAAACTATGGGAATTCTTGAGGAACAATTCTATTGGCCAAAAATGCATAGAGATATTGTTCGAATTTGTGGTCAATGTGTTGAATGTCGATGTGCTAAGTCGCACCTCCTTCCCCATGGTTTATACACTCCACTCCCCACCCCTCAAAGACCTTGGCTTGATATTTCACTGGACTTCATTTTGGGATTGCCAAGGACCAAAAGAGGTAGAGATATCATCATTGTTGTTGTTGATCAATTTTGAAAGATGGCTCATTTTATTCCATGTCATAAATGTGATGATGCTCCCAATGTAGCATTTTTGTTTGTTGAGCATGTTGTTAAATTGCATGGAATTCCTCAAACCAGTGTAAGTGACTAGGATCCTAAATTTCTTAGTCACTTTTGGAAGGAATTGTGGGGAAGACTCGGTACTAAGTTGTTGTTCTCGACTTCTTGTCACCCACAAACTGATGGCCAAACTGAAGTTGTGAATAAGACTATGGGTTTTATGCTTCGTGTCGTAGTGCATGGGAAGTTGGCCTCGCGGGAAAAACATTTGCCTTTAGTTGAATTTGCTTATAATCGTGTTATTCATAGAACTATTGGCATGTCTCCATTTGAAGTTGTTTATGGTTTTAACCCCTTAACCCCTTTAGCTCTCACTCCTCTTTCTCAAGATGTTGTGTTAAGCTTAGATGGGAGTAAGCGAGCTGAAGCTATGAAGAAGCTTCATGAAAAGGTGCGGCTGCACTTAGAAAAGAAGAACCAAGAAGTAGCCAAAAAGGCAAACAAGGGTCGTAAGAGGATCGTGTTTGAACCAGGTGATCTAGTGTGGGTTAACTTTCGCAAAGAATGATTTACCACCCATTGCAAAACAAAGCTGATGCTAAGGGGTGATGGACCATTCCCAGTGCTTGAGTGGCTCAATGACAATGCCTACAAGGTTTGCCCTTCCTCCGGTATATCAAGTGCACAACACTTTCAATGTGTGCGACCTGTCACCTTTCCCAACTATTGCTGATGATGATCCATCGAATTTGAGGACAAATTCTTTTCAAGAAGGAGAGAGTGATGTAATACGGATTACATCAAGGCCATTTACGAGAAGCTAGGATCAAGACCTTCAAAGGATGCAAGGGCTATTCATGAAGATGGAGGTGCTTGAGATGGTATTGATAGAAAACAAGGGATTCCACGCCTTGAAAGTTGCAGTTGGACATTTTGGCGAGCCAGAGCCAATCGGTGGACCGCCCAAGTCACTAGGCGATGACCCCAGCTCGCCCTTTGATCCAGAACGTGGCTAAGTTGAACAACCATGCATGAAGGCTCGCCAACCAGGTCGTAGCATCGCCCAGTCCACTAGGCGACCGACCCAGCTCGCCCTTTGGCATTTCGGGTTACTTTTGGGCCCTTTTATCTTAAACCTATAAATAGCTAGCTTGGGTTCATTTTAGACTTAGATTATTTTGAATTTTAAAAACTGAAAACTCATGTTTGAGTGTTGAGAGCTTGGTAAAGCTTGTGTTGCCTTTTGTTAGAAATGTTGGTTGCTTGGGATATCGATTCCCTTGAGGTCATAGTAAGAGTTAGGTGCTTATTGTTGGATTAACAGATTGAGGTCATTGGGTTTAATATATCCTTTGGTTACTTTTTGTTTTCTCTTTTTGTTTCTATCTATTTTTCTCTACTTTCCGTTTTTGATTTCCGCATTTTAGTTTGATTCCCTTATAGGAATTACATTAGACCCAACCAAGTTCCCTAAAGGTATTCAATGTCACAAATGTAGGGGATGGAATCATATAATGTAGGGGATGGAGAATCTCTTTCACTCCAAATGCTTCATCAAGAATAGTGTGTGTTCCTTAATCATTGATAGTGGGAGTTGTGCAAATGTTGCTAGCACCGCTTTAGTGGAATTCTTGAAACGTCCTACCACTATGCATGCTACACCTTACAAACTTCAATCATTGAGTGAGTGTGGAGAATTGAGAGTGCATCGACAAGTGATGATCAAGTTCAAGATTGGAAAGTACCAAGATGAGGTTCTATGTGATGTGGTCCCAATGCAAGCTTGTCATGTACTATTCGGGAGGCCTTGGCAACATGATTGTTCAACCAAACATGATGGGAGAACCAACAAGTATTCACTTGTATTGAATGATCATAAGTATGTGATTCACTCTATGTCACCCTCTCAAGTCAATGATGTATATCAAAGGATGAGTAAGTCGAGGGAGAAGAAGAAGTGTGAAGACGAACATATGGAGGCCGAGAGGAAAGAAGAAGAGGAGAGGAGGAAGTTGAAAGGAAAGGCCCAAGTATTGTTGTCTAGTTACAAAGAGATAAAGGAGGAAATTTAGTCTGAGAGTTCTTTGATGCTTATCACACATAGGGATCATGTGCTACAAACTAACCAATCTCATTCTTCCTTTCCCAATTCTATTTCCTTTCTTTTGCAGGACTATGAGGATGTCTTTCTTAAGGAGCTTCTAAGTGGATTGCCCCCTCTTCGGGGAATTGAGCACCAAATTGATTTTGTGCCGGTATCACAACTGCCAAACATGTCGGCTTATCGAAGCAATCTGGAGGACACCAAGGAGCTAAAAAGGCAAGTTGAGGAACTCCTCAACAAATGTTATGTGAAGGAGAGCATAAGTCCATGCGTCGTGTCGGTTTTATTGGTTCCAAATAAGGATGGAACATGGCGCATGTGTGTTGACTGCCGGGCCATCAAAAAATTTATGGTAAAGTATCGTCATCCTATTCCTAGGTTAGATGATGTGCTTTATGAAATTAGTGGCTATTGTGTGTTTTAAAAAAATGATCTTAGGAGTGATTATCATTGAATCCGGATGAACCCTGGTGATGAATGGAAAACTGCATTCAAGATCAAATTTGGTCTATATGAATGGTTGGTGATGCCTTTTGGTCTCACTAATGCTCCTAGTACCTTTATGCGTCTCATGATTCATGTGATGAAACCCTTTATAGGGAAATTTGTGGTTGTCTATTTTGATGATATCTTGATTTATAGTAAGACTATGCATGATCATGTTGAGCATTTGAGATGTGTGTTTGATGTCCTTAGGAAGGAACAACTTTATGCTAATCTTGATAAGTGTCTATTTTATGTTGATGAAGTTATCCTCTTGGTTTTTGTTGTGAGTTCAAGAGGGGTTGAAGTTGATGAGTCTAAAATTGAGGCTATTAAGAATTGGCCAATTCCGAAATCCATAAGTGATGTTAGAAGCTTTCATGGGTTGGCTAGTTTTTATACATGATTTGTTAAAAATTTTAGTACCATAGCAGCCCACTTGACAGAGGTAATCCGAAAGGATAAACCTTTTAAGTGGGGAGAGGAACAAGCTAAGGTTATCGAGGCATTAAAATCCATGCTTAGTTTCGCTCCTTTGTTGCAATTACCTGATTTTGATAAAATGTTTGAAGTGAAATGTGATGCTAGTAAAGTAGGCATTGGAGTCGTCTTAATACAAGACCAAAATCCCATTGCTTATTTTAGTGAAAATCTAAAAGATGCTACTTTGAATTAGTCCACTTATGATCTTGAATTGGATGCCTTGATTAGGGTTTTGGGTAATTGGCAACACTACTTTTGGCCCAAGGAATTTGTCATTAGGACTGGCCATGAGTCCATAAAGAATATTCGGGCCCAAGGAAATTTGAACAAGAGGCATGACAAATGGATTGAATTCCTTGAAACCTTCCCTTATATATTTCAATACAAAAAGGGAAAGAAAGGAAAATGTGGTGGCCGATGCCTTGTCTAGAAAACATGTGTTGATAAATACCTTGTCTTCTAAATTGATTAGGTTTGAATGTTTGAAGACATTGTATCTATAATACCCCGTATCTGAAAGCAGACCAAATTTCAGATTTTCAGAAGTTGCAGGTGCAACCTACGGTCACCACCCACAGACCGTGGTCTGACCCACGGCCAGTGCTTTGTGTCCGTGGTTCGCCACTGCAACCCCTCCTTGATCCACGGACAGACCCATGGTCCGTAGGCCAGACCACGGTCCATGGTCTGTGTCCGTGGATTGAGGGCCCATTTACCCAGCCTTTGACGCAAATGACAGCTGACCAACATGGACCATTGTTCGATCCACGGTCCGTAGGTCTGATCGTTGGTGAAGATAAGCAGCCAGTTAGGGGGAAATTGCTGATTGGGTCAACTTCAAATGGTCATCACTCCCAGCACGAAAGTAATTATGTAACCCATGACCTATGATATGATATATAATAGAATCCTCTTTCCAACGCTACCGAGTTTTCTAAAATCTGACCTCTGAGTAAAAAGTTATGCTCGTTTTAGTAAAGCCTTGTCAGGCAAACTTGACCTACGACCCCAATCTACGGGTAGGTCCCGTTTGTCGGTCACTCCGACAGCAGTTAATTAAACGGTCTTTTGGTCTTTTCCTATTTCGTTGGACCCCTAAGTTACGTCGTTTAGACCCTAAATTATGAGGTTTTAGTTAGTTTAAGCCTAGAAACATAACTAGAACTTACCTAAATCAAATCATTAATCAAAACTTAAAAAAATTAGAGCGTAAGAGGAAAAGAGAAGTCAAGAACCCTAGTTCAAGAACGCAGCAAGGTTCCATCAATTCCAGCCCCGAAATTTAAAGATTTTGTCCATGAAATTCATCACCAGGTATGTGGGATTTCACTAGTGGGTTTCTTTCACCCATTAGGTCCCTAGTTTTTAGTCAATTTCTTGATTCCTGTATTATGACTAGACCTAGGGTTTCTTGAATGTTAGAATTGTTGGGTTCTTAGCTGTTAGAATGATCCCAATCAAATTAGTACATTAATATTCAATTTATTGCATGAATTCCAGAACCCTAGTTATGTATTTCGTTAGTTCTTGAATTACACATGCTAGGTCAGATATTTCAGTTATTCAGTTATACATGCCTTAGTTATTAATGCATCAATATCAATTTAATAGTTGCATTCTCAGTTTGCATGTTCAGTTTGAGCTATCCAGTAACATACATAAATTCAGTCATAATGTATTAATTACTTAATCCATTAGGAGTAGTATAATACCAAGTTGGACTAGGGTTCAACGTACCTAAATAGTCCCAGAACTACTAGCCACGTAGGTTGTAAGTCTCCTCCGTGGGCATCATTTTAGTGATCACGCCAGCATTCCTCTATACCTCTAGCAAGATATATTGGGTCTTCTCGATGAGGCGAATACATCGGACTCCATATTTTGCTCATGTGGTCTTATTATCGGTTATTAGTAGCTCCCACAGTTCAGTTAAACTCCATTGCATTGACCATGTTTCAGTATTCAGTCTCAGCATGTTATAAATTGGTCATTGCATCAGTTAGCTCAGTATTCAGTATCTATATCATGTTCAGATTATATCATTGCTTATTTGCTTTGTTCATTTATATGTTATTTCAACTTTATTCTATCATGCATGCTCAGTACCTTTCAGGTACTAACACATACTCTGCATTACATCTTCTCGTGATGTAGGTTCAGGTTCTCATCACGACATCACGCTTAGATCGGTTCCCGATCTCCAGTTCAGCAGAATCAGTGGTGAGTCTTCATTCTCCGAGGACAATAGTCATGAGTTTCTTTTCAGTATTTTTAGTCCTTTAGTTTCAGTTTTTCTAGACTTAGCTGGGGTCTGTCTCAACATTTCTAGTCAGTTAGAGGATATTTTCAGACATAGTTAGATTCAACTTAGTACTGAGTTAATATCTTCTTTTTATTAAACTTATCAGTTTTCATTTATCTCAGTTATAGTATATGGGTATTCCCCATCTCTTCATTTTATTTATGATTTAGCTTCCGCAATAGTTTATTATCTTTAGTATGCTCGTGATCATGCCAGCATGGTTAGCTTGGGATCACTTGTGGTCCTAGGTTGCGTGTCCACGTCTCGGGGGTAATTCGGGGATTGACAAACTTGGTATTAGAGCATTAGGTTTAAGAGTCCTAGGATGTCTGAAAAGCTGAACTAAGTAGAGTCCTTTTCATGGGTGTGAAGTGCACCACATCTAATGAGAGGGAGGCTATGAAGTGTTTTAGGAAAACTTCACTTTCTTGATATTCTTATCGTGCTTTGGTATGATCTCCTTTATAATCCATCGTTATGCGCTTAAGATCATGCATCCTCGTAGAGCTTACGCAAGGAATGCTAATGCACGCAATGCAGTTCCTTTAGTCCCATATCAGGAAGTTTCGAATGAAGAGTTTCGAAATGCCAATTCAACTTTTGGCTAAAAAATGACCAACAAGAACAATCAGCAGGTTCCAGTTCATACTAATAGAAATTGTTGATCAGTGACAACTAGGGTTCGAGATTTTTTTAAGGATGAATCCGCCTAAGTTTTAGGGTCACAAGTTGGTGAGGACCCACATAACTTCATTGATGAGGTTAAGAAAATCTCTGGAGTGATGCAAGCGACTGGTAATGGTAGGGTTGAGTTGGCATCCTACCAGCTTAAGGATGTGGCTCACATATGGTTCACTAAGTGGAAAGACGATAGGGACTACTTTGTCTTTTGTAACTCCTTATATAGCAGTCAACTTTAATGATAGTCCAGAAACTCTCTCAGAACCCTTCTTAGTCTCTACTCCAGTCGGTGACCCAGTTATAGCTAGACGGGTATACAAAAATTGCCCTATCACAATTTCTCAGAAAGTCACCTCAGTAGATCTTGTAGAGTTAGAAATGGTAGACTTCAATATCATTCTAGGCATGGATTAGTTATATTCCTGTTATGCCTCAATCAATTGTAGAACTAGGGTTGTTCGTTTTCAGTTTCCAGATGAACCAATCTTAGAATGCAAGGGTAGTAGCTTAGCGCCTATGGGTCGATTCATTTCTTACCTTAAGGCCAGAAAGATTATCTCTAAGGGTTATCTCTATCATATAGTTCGGGTTAAGGATTCAAACTCCGAAACCCCAACTTTTGAGTCAGTTCTTGTGGTTAATGAATTTCCAGAAGTGTTTCCAGAAGATCTTCCCGGAGTTCCTCTCGATAGGGAAATCGACTTTGGAATTGATCTCCTTCCAGATACCCAGCCTATCTCTATTCCTCCTTACATAGTGGCTCCAATAGAGCTTAAGGAATTGAAAGAGCAGTTGAAAGACCTTCTAGATAAGGGCTTCATCAGACCTAGTATTTCGCCATGGGGAGCACCAGTGTTGTTCGTAAAGAAGAAAGATGGTTCTCTCAGAATGTGCATTGACTATAGGCAGTTGAATAAGGTCACAATCAAGAATAAGTATCACATCCCCAAGATTGATGACTTTTTTGACCAACTTTAGGGTGCTAGTCATTTCTCAAAGATAGACCTCAGATCAGGTTATCATCAGCGTAAAGTCAGAGATAGTGACATTCCGAAGACAACCTTCAGAACTCGGTATGGTCATTATGAATTTGTAGTCATGTCATTTGGACTGACCAATGCTACTGCAACTTTCATGGATTTGTTGAAAAGAGTGTTCAAGCAGTACTTGGACTTGTTCGTTATCATCTTTATTGATGATATCCTCATTTACTCTAGGAATGAGGAATAACATT
Organism: Solanum gracilifrons; assembly: GCA_029582605.1. Taxonomy (NCBI): domain Eukaryota; kingdom Viridiplantae; phylum Streptophyta; class Magnoliopsida; order Solanales; family Solanaceae; genus Solanum; species Solanum gracilifrons. Next base: position 4,968 of record JAJOOH010009619.1, on the reverse strand, counting down.
CGAGTCATTTGAGACTTGTTCTGCAAACTCTCAAAGATCGCCAGTTATTTGCAAAATTTAACAAGTGCGAGTTTTGGTTACAATCAGTTGCTTTCCTTGGGCATATTGTGTCTACTGAAGGAATTCGAGTAGATTCCCAGAAGATAGAAGCAGTGAAACAATGGCCCAGACCTACCTCTGCTACAAATATCATAAGTTTCTAAGGTCTAGTGGGTTATTAGAAGAGGTTCGTGGAAGGATTTTTATCCATAGCCTCACCATTGACTAGGTTGACTCAGAAGATGGTCAAGTTTAGATGGTCAGATGATTGTGAGAAAAGCTTCGCAGAACTGAAAACTAGGTTGACTACAACTCCTGTCTTGAATCTACCAGAGGGTTCAGATGGTTATGTGATCTATTGTGATGCATCCAGGGTCAGCCTAGGTTGTGTATTGATGCAGCAAGGTAAGGTTATAGCTTATGATTCTAGACAACTTAAGGTACATGAGAAGAATTATCAGGCTCTTGACCCCGAGCATGCAGTAGTGGTGCTTGCACTCAAGATTTGGAGACACTACTTGTATGGTGTTCATGTAGATGTGTTCACAGACCATAAGATCCTCCAGTATGTATTCACCCAGAAAGAGCTGAATCTTCGCTAGAGAAGGTGGCTTGAGTTCCTCAAAGATTATGATATGAGTGTGCATTTCCATTCGGGTAAGGCAAATGTAGTAGCAGATGCTCTTAGCAGATTATCTATGGGTAGTGTAGCACATGTTGAGGATGGAAGAAGAGAGATAGCAAAGGATGTGCATAGACTTGCTCGCCTAGGAGTTCATCTTATGAGAATATTAGATGGTGGTGTAACGGTTCAAAATGGGACAGAATCTTCTTTAGTAGTGAAAGTTAAGGAAAAGCAAGATAGCGATCCGATATTACTTGAACTCAAGGGTGCAGTCCACCAATAGAGAGTTGAGGTTTTCTCCCAAGGGGGAGATGGTGTGCTTCTCTACCAGGGTCGGTTATGTGTTCCTAATGTGGGCGAGTTGAGACAACATATTATTGCAGAGGCCCATAACTCCAGCTATTCTATTCATCCAGGTGCCACTAAGATGTGCCGTGATCTATGGAAAGTCTATTAGTGGAATGGTATGAAAAGAGATATAGCAAACTTTGTGACTAAGTGCCCCAATTGCCAGCAAGTCAAGGTAGAACATCAGAAACTAGGAGGTATGATTCAAGAGATTGACATTCCTACTTGGAAGTGCGAAGTGATCAACATGGACTTCATCATAGATTTACCTCGTACTCGCAGACATCATGACTCCATTTGGGTGATAGTTTATAGAGTTACTAAGTCTTCATACTTTTTGCGGTCAAGACTACATATTTGGTGGAGGACTACGCCAAGCTTTACATTAATGAGATTATGAGGTTGCATGGGGTTCCTTTGTCTATCATCTCAGATAGAGGTCCTCAGTTTACCTCTAATTTTTGGAAGTCATTTCAGAAAGGTCTTGGTACTCAGGTTAATCTTAGCACATCATTTAGACCTTAGAGGACATGTTGAGAGCTTGTGTGATCGATTTCAAGGGTAGTTGGGATGATCACCTTCCTCTTATTGAGTTCGCTTACAACAATAGTTACCATTCCAGCATTCAGATGGCCCCTTATGAGGCATTGTATGGGTGTAGATGTAGATCTCATGTTGGCTAGTTTGAAGTAGATGAAGCAGCCTTGATAGGGCCAGATTCAGTCCATTATGCTATGGAGAAAGTTCAATTCATCAGCGATAGACTTAAGACATCCCAGAGTTGCCAGAAGTCTTATGCAAATGTAAGGAAAATGGAAGTAGAGTTCCAAGTTGATGATTGGGTTTTCCTGAAGGTGTCACCTATGAAGGGGGTGATAAGGTTTGGCAAGAAAGGGAAGCTCAGTCCCAGATATGTAGGCCCTTATCAAATCTCGAAAAGGATTAGTAAAGTGGCTTATGAGTTAGAGTTGCCAGCAGATTTGGCAGCAGTGCATCCAGTCTTCGACATTTCACTATTGAAGAAGTGTGTGGGTTATCTAGCATCCGTAGTGCCATTAGAGAGTGTGGCTGTGAAGGATAGTCTCACTTATAATGAGGTACCAGTTGAAATCCGTGATCGTCAGGTTCAAAGGTTGAGAAACAAAGAAGTAGCTTTAGTCAAGGTTTTGTGGAGGAGTCAGTCCGTAGAGGGAGCTACTTAGGGAAGCAGAAGTAGCCATGAAAGCCAAGTATCCTCACCTATTTCCTTCTGATTCCATTCCAGCTTGAGGTAATAGTTCCTCTTCAGTTTTTCAGTCATTCATGCGCAAATTTAGTCTTAGTATCATGTTCCTTCAGTTTGTACTAGCATTTTCAGCATATTTGCATGTTCTTGGAACTTAGTTCACTCAGAAATCAGTTTCCAGTGTTTAGTGGTAGGGTTTGCAGCTCTCTCCCTACATATTAGCTAGTTTAGTTTGCATTTGAGGACGACTGGTCCCAAGGGGGAGATAATGTAACACCTCATATATGAAAGCAGACCATATTTCAGATTTTCAGAAGTTGCAGGTGCAACCTACGGTCACCACCCATGGACCGTGGTCTGACCCACGGCCCGTGCTGTGAGTCCGTGGTTCACCACTGCAACCCCTCCTTAAACCCAGCACAGAAAATCTGCAAAGTCCCGACCCACGGTCCGTAGGCCAGACCACGGTCTGTGGTCTGTGTCCGTGGATTGAGGTCCCCTTTACCCAGCCTCTGACGCAAACGACGGCCAACCAACATGGACTATCGTTCGATCCACGGTCCGTAGGTCTGATCGTTGGTGAAGGTCAGCAGCCAGTTAGGGGGAAATGGCTGATTGGGTCAACTTCAAATGGTCATCACTCCCAACACGAAAATAATTATGTGTCCCATGACCTATGATATGATAGATAATTGAATCCTCTTTGCAACGCCACCAAGTTTTCTAAAATCCGACCTCTAAGTAAAAGGTTATGCTCGTTTTAGTGAAGCCCTGTCGGTCAGACTTGACCTACGACCCCAATCTACGGACCGTAGGTCCCATTCGTCGGTCACTCCGATAGCTGTTAAGTCAGGGATCTTTTGGTCTTTTTCTATTTTGTTGGACCCCTAAGCTACATCATTTAGACCCTAAATCATGAGATTTTAGTCAGTTTAAGCCTAGAAACATAACTAGAACTTACCTAAGTCAAATCATTAATCAAAACTTACAAAAATTAGAGCGTAACAAGAGAAGAGAAGTCAAGAACCCTAGTTCAAGAACGCAACAAGCTTCTATCAGTTCCAGCCCCAAAATCTAAAGATTTTTCCGTGAAATTCGTCAGCAGGTATGTGAGATTTCACTAGTGGGTTCCTTTCACCCATTAGGTCCCTAGTTTTCAATCAGTTTCTTGATTCCCGTATTATTACTAGACCAAGGGGTTCTTGAATGTTAGAATTATTGGGTTCTTAGCTGTTAGAATGATCCAAATTAGATTAGTACGTTAATATTTAGTTTATTGCATGAAATCCGGAACCCTAGCTATGTATTTCTTTAGTTCTTGAATTACACATGCTAGGTCAGATATTTCAGTTGTTCAGTTATACATGCCTCAGTTATTAATGTATCAGTATCAGTTTAATGGTTGCATTCTCAGTTTACATGTTCAGTTTGAGGTATCCAGTAACTTACAGAAATTTAGTCATAATGTGTTAATTACTTAATCCATTAGGATTAGCATAATATCGAGTTGGACTGTGGTTTAACGTACCCAAATAGTCCCAGAACTACTAGCCATGTAGGTTGTAAGTCCCCTCCGTGGGCATCATTTTAGTGATCACGCCAGCATTCCTCTATACCTCTGGCAAGGTATATTGGGTCCTCTCGATCGGGCGTATACATCAGACAACTCCACATTTAGATCATGTGGTTTTATTATAGGTTATTAGTAATTCCCACAGTTCAGTCAGACTCCATTGCATGGACCATGTTTCAGTATTTTGTCTCAACATATTATAAATTGGTCATTGTATTCAGTTAGCTCAGTATTCAGTATCAACATCATGTTCAGATTATATCATTGCTTATTTGCTTTGTTCATTTATATGTTATTTCAGTTTTATTCTATTATGCATGCTCAGTACCTTTCAAGTACTGACGCATACTCTGTGCTACATCTTCTCGTGATGTAGGTTCAAGTTCTCAACATCAAGATCACGCTTTGATCGGTTCCCGATCTCCAGTTCAGCAGAACCAGTGGTGAGTCCTCATTCTCCGAGGACAATAGTCATGAGTTTCTTTTCAGTATTTTTAGTCCTTTAGTTTCAATTTTTCTAGACTTAGCTGGGGTCTGTCTCAGCATTTCTAATCAATTAGAGGCTATTTTCATACTTAGTTAGATTCAGCCTAGTATTGAGTATATCTTTTTTGTATTAAACTCATTAGTTTTCTTTTATCTCAGTTATAGTATATGGGTATTCCCTATATTTTCATTTTATTTATGATTTAGCTTATGCATCAGTTTATTATCTTTAGTATGCTCGTGATCATGCCAGCAGGGTTAGCTTGGGATCACTTATGGTCCTAGGTCCCGTGTCCACGTCTCGGGGGTAGTTCGGGGAGTGACAATATCCCAAGGATGCCGTGATGCTCTAATCTTGAAATATTGTGAGGAGTGGGAGAGGGAAAGGTAGATGAGGGATAATTTTTTACTCCCTATTCCAAGTTTGATGGTTTCTTGTTCAAACGAAAGAGACTTTGTGTGCCCATGAACTCTTGGAGAGAACTATTTGTGAAGGAGGCACATGATGGGGGTTTAATGGGTCATTTTTGTCACGACCCGGGAGCACCCCCTAGTCGTAACCGGCGTACTCGACCTCGAAGAGGTCTAATACAAGCCTCTTAGCATTCATTCATCGCATAGACACCAAAACCATAAGGAATTAAAAACTTTCTTCACACACGAAGATACCTT
>JAJOOH010009618.1:0-33185 GCA_029582605.1 Solanum gracilifrons | reverse complement strand
CCAATGACCTCAATCCGTTAATCCTAAAATAGCACCTACCTCTTACGAAGACCTCAAGGAAATTGAATCTCCAAGAAAAACAAAGTTCAACAAAAGCTTTACCAAGCTCTCAAGTCTCTCAAGGGAGATCCAATTCATCATTCATCAATATTCAAAGTAGTCTAACCCTAAAATGAACCCTAAGAATCCTATTTATAGTTTTAGGCATTATTACATAGATGGGCCCAACAGTGACCCGAAATGGGCCACTGGGTGAGCTAAGTCGTGCTCGTCCAATCCTCTTGGCGAGTCGCTAATCAGTCGGTGATGTGTACTGCTCCCTTGGCTTCTCCCTTGATGGCTACTACAACTTTCGGTGGTGTGGGGGTCAATGGGCGATGCACCGAATGTCCTCCATGCTTGCCAAATGGGCAGGCTTCTCTTGCAGCTCATTGGATCAGTTGGAGATCCTGGAACCCTCGCCAAAGGGCTTTGGCGAGTCGCCGAAATGTCCTTCAGCTCGCCAAATGAAGCACATTCTTCACTTGCTCCTCCTCGCTTCGTTAGGCCTCCCACGCTGCATGCTATCATCCAAGCATGGTATTGCCCAACTGGGAGCTCCTTCAAGGTGCATATGTTCCCATGTAAGGCATGAAACTCCTTCATTCGCATCCATACATGCCAAACAGCCTCCATCCTTGTGAACAATCCATCAAAGCATTGAAGTTCGGGAATGGCTATGCTTGATGTAACCCATTTTACATCATTCTCCCCTTCTTGAAAAGGATTTGTCCTCAATTCCATACCCTGCAAAAACCATAGGGGAAGCAAACAAGACAAAGATCCTCATGGCATGAGGGTTAGCATTAGCAACAACAAATTCACCACCACGCCAAGGATGCACAAATTCAACATATAACCAAGCATCACAAATATCAACCAAGGGTTTGTAACCCATCAAAGCAATAGATACTTGGCTAAGTAAGAAACATTGACAAAGGAGTAGAGCGAAGGAACCAATACACTTAAACAACTTCATATGTAAGCCCTCATTGGTTCCACATCCAAATAAGCACAAGCCCCCCTTATGTCAAGAAGCAAAAGAACACTCTCATACCTAAGTGCGTAGGCATAAGTAGTGTTGACCCAAGCTAAGACCCCATACAATGCACTAGATATCTTCAGTAGAGTAATCATTCCCAATTCATGAGCAGGTTCAAGTACATAACTATTCCCTACCCAAATTTGTAAACTTACCTCATTCAAGCACATTGGATCAAATAATAACACCACGGAAGAATCATGCAAATGACAGAAGGTGTTACTACCACATTCAGCACACTTAAGGACGGCACCGGGGCCAAATGGAAAAGGATCGTATAGCATCGAGTCAAGGAGACTCTCATTTGCCCAATTTAAACCACTACTAACATAATATATGCAACCCACACAAGTATGAGTAGCATCATATGCCAGTAGATAAAAGTGAGTCCTCGAATCCAAACCTTTTAAGACCATATAGATCATAAGCAAGAAGCTTATGCTCTTAGCATGATGGGTAGTACAAAGGTTAGCACTTAAAACATTTAAACGAGGAGACTCAAACTCAAAGAACAACCAAACATTATCTATTGTCATGGCTATTAAGCCCACAAACGAAGAACAGGGACAATGGTTATTGTTCTCAACAACATGGTAGTACCACCCAAAAGAGGATACTCCCACCAGTTCAAATACCCTCAAACATCCACCGGGATCAAAAGGATACAAGGATGTCCACAGAACTGGATCATACCAACAAGTGTAGACCACAATGACACCCTGATCCACATGCAGTGCACACTTAATCCAACTAGGGATTTCATCATATGCAAAGAGATAGTAAAGGAAGGTACAGACTTCACCTTCTCTTGGCAAATATCTCCTACCCCCATAAGATGCATAGTCAACAAGATCATGCTCAGGGTAAGAAATAGAAAAGGGGTCTAGGAAGCTAACCTTCTTCACACACAATGTAGGCTCTTCAAGTGGATGGAAAAACCTCAAGAAGAGCTTTCCTTCATAGGGAAAGGAATCAACAATGTCGACCCCCATATGTTTCCCATTTCGACCAAACATTCCCATACAAAGGCTACAATCAGCGCACTACTGGGGTCAAATGGAAAGGCAAGCCATGTACTAGGATCAAGTGCACATCCAATTACCAGGTTGGCACTCTTTCCTTCAAAAAATATACTCCACTCAATAGCATGAGCTTTATCATATGTAAACAAGTAAAAGAGAAAGGTGTCTCTCAAATCAACTTCCTCTAGGGTGTCTACATGGGTATGACTACGAGTAGGCTCAAAAGTATTGGTCATACTATTAAGAAGTGAAACACACCAAGAAGAAGAGGTAATGGGAAAACAAACACCACCTTCTTCCTCATTACCTTCCTTCCCCAGAAAAGTACTCTCATCTTCCAAGAAGAGAATTCCATCTTTGGGAGGGAAAGCCTCACACCATAGTGGGTTACTATAACAAGTATAGCTATCAAGAACTATACTGCTCTCAAGATTCACACCACTAGGTACATTACTAGGAGTGATTTCATCATCTTCAAATAAGATATTGTACTTAAAGAGGGAATGATCAACCACTCGGGAAGAATTAAAACATTCAAGTTCACCCTCAAAAAGACATATCATTTTTTGAAGCCGTTTCAAGCACATGATCTCTATGAGCAAAACAAGCAATTGGATCTTCCACAAAAGATATGCTCATAGAGTCACTCCCATTCGATTATTCAACATTATCATTAGTACCACCAACTTGAGGTTTCTTAATCACATTACAATAACCCCCAACTAGTGAACTACACTCATAAGCAGGTTGATCAACACAATTATCACAAGATAATGAACTATCATTCAAAGCACAAGTGTCAACACTAGGTGGACACAAATCGATCTTACTAAAAGAATCAATTCGGACATCAATAGGATAAACTAGTGTATGCACACTCTCAACAAACACATTATCAACGCATGGTAAAGAAACAATAGGCTCACATATAGACAAGCTAACATTTACACCTTGTTCATTTGCAATGGTAAAAGTGTTAAGTTTAGCTATTGTACCTTGATGCCCGCAAGAAAGATCTTCTTTACCTTGGATGTTGGGACATCCCACAAATGCGTCTGTCACACCTTTAGTTGTAGGCTCTTGGTTGGGAACTCATGTTCCTCCCTTTATTACGCTTGTACCTACATAAGAATCCTTACAAATTAAAGGATAAACAACAGGGTTAGGTTGAGACTGTGGCACCCTATTCGAAGGGACGTTCACCCTCTCCTCCATTCTCAACAGCATACCCTCCATGGAGGCCATTCGCTCTTTTATGTTCGCTATTCTCCAACTCGCATCAGCAATTGCCTCTATTACGGATTCCCAGGTAACCTTCCCCTTAAGTGGCAAGGTCTCACTTCCTGTGGCCATGGTACCTAACAATTAAGACAACTAAAAAAAATAGCACACAACATTAGCAATAGTTAAATGAACTCACAATCCCTCGTGTTTGCACACCTTTGATTGCCTCTCAAATTGGCGCCGCTAATGTTGAAGATTTCTTATACTCGGTTGATCACAAGGTCTCAATTTCTACTCTTGGCCGGAGTGGATTTTTGTTTAAATAAAAATGGACGACACAATTAAAGCAAACGGACTTGAGTCAAGAAGTTAACTACGAAGTAAAACGAATAAAAGCACACAAAGAAAAGCACTAACAAAGAAGTGAATTTCAAAAACTAATAGTCAACGAGTAGGTACTTAAAAGTTGAAAATCAGTTTAGGATTCTTGATTACGAACTAGAATCAAAGAAAAGAAACTAGGAATTAGAACCTGAGATGAAAGGGGTCATAAGACGAGTTTTCCATCGCCAAATGGCCTGTTTTCTTCGCCTAAGTTGAAGTTCAGCTCGCCAACTTGAAGATTGACTCACCAAACTTGGCAATCGGAAAAGTCAACTCGGCGATCTGGGTGGAAGTTCGGCGATGCGCCGAGTGGATTCGGTGACCAAAGCTGAGCTCGCCGAATTTTCCAATGTCTTCACTAAAATGAGGTCCAACTCGGCGACCTAGCTGCCCAAAGGGTAAGGCGCCGAGTGGAATGGGTGATCCAAGTCGAGATTCGCCCAAATTCCTCAAGCTGCAACTGCAAGGCTCCAAAAATTTAACTTTGGTGGTCCCCCCCCCCTTCCTTGGTCTTTTGTATTTACCATTTTTGGTAAATTCTCTTTTTACAAACACTTTAATGCTTTCTCTTTCTTCCTTTTTGGAATCAAACACTTCCTTTTTCAAATATTCCCTTCTTGAAGATTTGAATGTTCTTCAAGAACACTATGAAGACCCAAAATAAAACCCCAAAGATTTTTAGCTCAGAACTTCACAAAACTTTAGGTGAATGCTCTCCTTGATATAGGGAACAAACCCCAATACTTTTTAGCACTCAATTCCTTGCAGAAATTTCCATATTCCAAAACCCACTTCGTCTTCTTCAAAGCTTCTTCGACCAACAATGGTGGAAACTTCAATAGTGAACCAAACCCTTTCAAATCTCAGCCCTGGACTCGAAACAAGTTAGGGAACACTAATCTAACCTTGGAAACTCCAAAGAAGACTCAAATCAACAAGACCCATTTCAGAATTTCTTCAAAAATGAGTTGAACACTTCTTTTTTTGTAACAAACCCAAGAATAGATTGATAGGAACGAAACTAAGCCTTGCTCTGATACCAAATGATGTAATTCTCACAAGAGGAATCACAATAAAATGCAGAACAAAAGAAAGATAGAAGAAGAGACACAAGAAAAGGAACAATTGATAACTAAAGGATGTATTAAATCCTAAAATATCCAATTGCAATCCCTAACAAGCACCTAATCAAGATAAATAGATAGACACACAAAGAGGGAAAAAAAAGCAACCAAAGGGTATATTAAACCCAATGACCTCAATCCGTTAATCCTAAAATAGCACCTACCTCTTACGAAGACCTCAAGGAAATTGAATCTCCAAGCAACCTCCGTTTCTAAACAAAGTTCAACAAAACTTCACTAAGCTCTCAAGTCTCTCAAAGGAGATCCAATTCATCACTCATCAATATTCAAAATATTCTAAACTTAAAATAAACCCTAAGACACCTATTTATAGTATTAGGCATTATTACATAGATGGGCCCAAAAGTGACCTGAAATGGGTTAATGGGCGAGCTAAGTCGGGCTTGCCCAATCCTCTTGGAGAGTCGCCGATCAATCGGCTATGTGCACTGCTCCCTTGGCTTCTCCCTTGATAGGTACTGTAACTTTCAGCGGTCTTGGGGTCAATGGGTGATGCGCCGAATGTCCTCCATGCTCGCCGAATGGGCCGCCTTCACTTGCAGCTCATTGGATCAGTTGGCGATCCTGGAACCCTTTCCAAAAGGCTTTGGCGAGTCACCGTAAGAATAAGTTGGTTCAAGATGTTCATAGATTAGCTTGATTGGGTGTTCGGTTGGTTGATTCCACCAAGGGTGGTGTTATGGTTCAGAATAGTCTTTCGTGTCAAATGTAAAAGCCAAGCAAGGTCTTAATCCAAATATGGTTGAATTAAAGAAAGCGGTACTTAAGAAATCCATTGACGCTTTCTCCCAAGGGGAAGATGGTGTACTTTGGTCTCAAGGTTGTTTGTGTGTTCCCAATGTTGATGTTTGAGGGAGTAGATTGTGTTAGAATCCCATAGTTCTTAATATTCCTTTCACCCGGGAGCCACCAAAATATACTATGACTTGCGGGAGGTCTATTGGTGGAATGGGATGAAGAAGGATATTGCGGAATTTTTGGCTAAGTGTCCTAATTTTCACCAAGTGAAAGTTGAGCATCAAAAGTCAGGAGGTTTATCCCAAGATATTAGTATTCCTACTTAGAGGTGGGAAGATATGAATATGAACTTTATTGTTGGTTGTTTACCCCGCACCCGGTGACAACATGACTCAATTTGGATTATTATGAATCATATGATGAAATCAGTTCATTTCATCACCATCAGTGTTTCTTATTCAGTGGAGAACTATGCTAAGTTGTACTTGAGAGGAATGGTTAGGTTACATGGAGTGCCCTTATCCATTATCTCTGATCGTGGTACCCAATTTACCTCTCAGCTTTGGAAATCTTTCAAAGGGTCTTGGTACTCGTGTTAAGCTTAATACGACCTTTCATCCACAAATTGATGGGAAAGCAAAATGTACTATCCAAACTTTGTAAGATATGTTGAGAACTTGTGTGATTGACTATAAGGGTAATAGGGATGATCATTTCCCTTTGATTGAGCTTTCTTACAACAATAACTATCATTCCAACATTGGTCTGGCTCCATTTGAGGCTCTTTATGGTAGGAGGTGTAGATCTCCTATAGGTTGGTTTAAAGTTGGTGAATTTTCCTTGATAGGTCCTGAGTTGGTAAATAAGGCTATGGAGAAAGTTCATCTTATTAGAGAAAGGTTGAAAACAGCTCAAAGTCGACAAAAGAGCTATGTCGATGTTAGAAGGAGAGACCTTGAGTTTGATGTTCATGATTGGGTTTACTTGAAAATCTCACCCATGAAGGGGTGGTGAGGTTTGGAAAGAAAGGGAAGCTTACTCCCCGTTATGTGGACTTGTATCAGATTTTGAAGTGTTTTGGTGAATTTTCTTATGAACTTGATTTGCCTAATGATTTGGCATCGATTCATCTGGTTTTCCATGTCTCCCTGTTGAAGAAATGCGTTGGAGATCAAATATACATTGTTCCCTTGGAATGTTTGGGAGTTAAGGAGAATATTTTTGATGAAGAAGTTCCGGTTGAGACTTTGGACCGGAAAGTTAAGAAGTCAAGAAATAAGGAAGATGTTTTTGTGAAGGTTCTTTGGAGGAATCAGTTAGTTGAGGGTGCAACTTGGGAGGTTGAGGCCGATATGAAGTCATGTGTCACTCCCCGAGCTACCCCCGAGACGCGGAGACGGGACCTAGGATCACAAGTGACCCCAAGCTAACCATGTTGGCATGACATGAGCCTATTAAGATTAATAATAACTGATGCGAAAGCTAATCATAAGTAAGTCTGAAATGATGGGGAATACCCATTCTAAAACTAAATATATCAAATCTGAGAGTTTACTACAAGAGAAATATCAAACTCAAATACTAAGTTGAATCTAACTATGTCTGATAATGGCTTCTAACTAACTAGAAGTGTTGGGACATGCCCCAGCTAAATCTAGCAAAACTGAAACAAAAAGACTGAAATACTGAAGTAAATAACATGATTATTATTCTCGGAGAATGAGGAATCACCACTGATGCAGCTGAGCTAGAGATCGGGAACCGATCTATTCGTGATCTGGAAGCTGAGAACCTAAACCTACATCACGAGAAGATGTAGCACAGAGTATGCGTCAATAGTTAAGAGGTACTGAGCATGCAGGATAGAGTAAAGTTGAAATAACATATAACTGAACAAGCAATAAAGCAAGGATATAAAATGAACATGATATAGATATTGAATGCTGAAGTAACTGAATGAAATAACCAAATTTATAACATACTAAGACTGAATACTGACTGTATTGAAATGAGATCAATATAACGGAGTCTGACTGAACTGTGGGAGCTACTAATAACCGATAATAAAACCACATGAGATAAATGTGAAGTTCGAAGAATACGCCCCATAGAGAGGACCCAATACACCGGGCCAAAGGTGTAGAGGCATGCCGGCATGATCACTAAACTGATTCCCACAGAGGAGACTTACAACCTACGTGGCTCGTAGTTCTGGGACTATATGGATGACTGACCCTAGTCCAACTCGGTATTATGCTACTCCCAATAGATTAAATGATTAACACATTAACACTGAATTTATGTAATATACTAGATAGCTCAAAACTGACATGCAAACTGAGAATGCACATTAATATACGGATACTCACACATTCAAAATTGAGGCATGTATATCTGAAATACTGAAATATTTAATATAACACGTGTAATTCAACTAAAGAACTACATAGCTAGGGTTTTAAAATATATGCTAGAAATCAAGTAATAACATGATAATCTGATTTGGAACATTTAAATAACTCATTCATAATAATCTGCTGAAGTTCTAGAAACCTTAGGTTTAGTTAATAATAGGGAATCAAGAATCTGACTGAATTCTAGGGACCTAATAGCCGAAAGGAATCCACTAGTGAAATCCCATATACCTGGTGATGAAATCCACGAATAAATCTTTTGATTTCGGGGCTGGAACTGATGGAACCTTGTTGCGCTCTTGAATTAGGGTTCTTGACTTCTTTTCTCCTTTCTTGCTCCAATTTGCTAAGTTTTGATGAAAGCTCTAACTTAGGTAAGTTCTAGTTATGTTTCTAAGCTAAGACTAACCAAAACCACATCGTTTAGAGTTAAAACGACGTAGTTTAGAGGTCCAACGAACTAGGAAAATACCAAAAGACCCCTGACTTAAATTGCAGACGGGGATGACCACGGCCACTTCCACGGACCGTAAAAGAAACCACGGACTGTGGAACCGGTCGTGGTCTATGGTCATGTGACTACTGATCTGAGGGTCTGTATCACAAGCCTTACCACGGCCCGTGTGATAGACCACGGACCGTGAAGGTCCTCGTGGTCCTCACTTGGGTAGAGGTCTGGTGGCTCAGGATTTGGGGTCCACTGGCTAGGCTTCTACGGACCCTCCCACGAACCGTGTGGATAATCACGGACCGTGACGGTCCCTGTGGTCCTCACTTAGGTGTGCGGTTCTAAGGGCTAGGCTTGTCTTAAGTCTGAGAGTCTACTGGTTAAGCTTCACGGACGCCCCCACGGCCCATTATCAAGACCACGGCCCGTGAAGGGTCCCGTGGTCTGACTTATGGGCCTGGTGGAGTCCGACTCCCCACCACGGGCAGGTCAACGGACCGTGGTCCATGTCACGGTCCATGAACCCTGTCGTGGTTCACTGCTTCAGGTAAATTTCTGAAAAAAATTCTAGGTCTGGTTTTTGAGGTGTTACAATATCTGCCCCTTGGGAACATTCGTCCTCGAATAAAGACTAATCTAGCTGAAATGGAGGGAAAAGAGTTGCACCCTACCACTATGTTTTTGGAAACTAATTTCCGACTGAACTAAGTTCCAAGAACATGCAAACACGCTGAAAATGCAAGTACAAATTGAAGGAACAAGATGCTAAGACTGAGTTTACGCATGAATGACTGAAAAACTGAAGAGGAACTATTACCTCAAGCTGGAATGGAATCGAAAGGAAAGAAGTGAGGATACTTAGCCTTCATGGCTGCTTCTGCTTCCCAAGTAGCTCCCTCTACGGACTGAATCCTCCACAAAACCTTGACTGAAGCGACTTCTTTGTTCCTCAACCTTCGAACCTGATGGTCAAGGATTTCAACTGGTACCTCTTCATAAGTGAGACTATCCTTCACAGCCACACTTTCTAAGGGTACAATAGATGTTGGATCACCCACACACTTCTTCAACAGCGAAAAGTGGAAGACCGGATGCACTGCTGCTAGTTTTGTTGGCAACTCTAACTCATATGCCACTTTACAAACCCTTTTTAAAATCTTGTAAGGGCCTACATATCTAGGACTGAGCTTTCCTTTCTTGACAAATCTCATCACCCCTTTCATGGGTGACACTTTCACGAAAACCCATTCATCAACTTGGAACTCTAGTTCCCTTTTCCTTACATCTGGATAGGACTTCTGGAGACTCTGGGCTGTCTTAAGTCTATATCTAATAAGTTGCACTTTCTCCATAGAATCATAAACTGAATCTGGGCCTATCACGACTGCTTCACCTACTTCAAACCAACCAACTGAAGATCTACATCTACGCCCATACAATGCCTCATAAGGGGCCATCTGAATGTTGGAATGGTAACTATTGTTGTAGGCAAACTCTATAAGAGGAAGGTGATCGATCATGCCAACTACCCTTGAATTTGATTACACAAGCTCTCAACATGTCCTCTAAGGTCTGAATGGTACACTCTGCCTGACCATCCATTTGTGGATGAAATGTTGTGCTAAGGTTAACCTGAGTACCAAGACCTTTCTGAAATGACTTCCAGAAATGAGAGGTAAACTGAGGACCTCTATCTGAGATGATAGACAAAGGAACTCCATGCAACCTGACTATCTCATTAATGTAAAGCTTGGCATAGTCCTCCACTGAATCTATAGTCTTGACCGCCAAAAAGTGAGAAGACTTAGTGACTCTATCAACTATCACCCAAATGGAGTCATGATGTCTGCGAGTACGAGGTAAACCTATGATGAAGTCCATGTTGATCACTTCCCACTTCCAAGTAGGAGTGTTGATCTCTTGAGTCATACTTCCTGGTTTCTGATGTTCTACCTTGACTTGCTGGTAATTGGGGCACTTAGCCACAAAATCTGCTATAGTTCTTTTCATGTCATTCCACCAATAGATTTCCCGCAGATCACGGTACATCTTAAAGGCACCTGGATGAATAGAATATCTAGAGTTATGGGCTTCTGAAAGAATTTGTTGTCTCAACTCACCCACCTTAGGAACATATAATCGACCCTGATAGCGAAGTACACCATCTCCCCCTTGTGAGAAAACCTCAACCCTCTGCTGGTGGATTCACCTTTTACTTCAAGCAATATCGGATCACTGTCTTGCTTTTCCTTCACCTCCACTACCAAAGAAGACTTTGACCCATTCTGAACTGTTACACCACTATCTGATAAACTCATAAGACGAACTCCTAAGCAAGCAAGTCTATGAACATCCTTTGCTAGTTCCTTTCTTTCTTCCTTAACATGTGCTACACTACCCATATATAGTCTGCTAAGAGCATCTGCTACCACATTGGCCTTACCAGGACGGTAATGTACACTCATATCGTAGTCCTTGAAGAATTCAAGCCATCTCCTCTGGCGAAGATTTAACTCTTTCTGGGTGAACACATACTGAAGGCTCTTATTGTCTATGAGCATATCTGTGTGAACACCATACAGGTAATGTTTCCAAATCTTAAGTGCAAACACCATTGCTGCTAGCTCAAGGTCATAAGTTGGATAGTTCTTCTCATGCACCTTAAGTTGTCTAGAAGCATAAGCTATAACTTTACCTCGCTGCATCAACACACAACCTAGGCCAACTCTGGATGCATCACAATAGATCACATAACCGTCTGAACCCTCTGGTAGAGTCAAATAGGAGTTGTAGTTAACCTAGTTTTCAATTCTGCAAAGCTCTTCTCACAATCATCTAACCACTGAAACTTGACCTTTTTCTGAGTCAACGTAGTCAATGGAGAGGCTATGGATGAAAATCCTTCCACGAACCATCTGTAATAACCTGCTAGACCCAAGAAACTTATGATATCTGTAGGAGAGGTAGGTATGGGCCATTGTTTCACTATTGCTATCTTTTGAGAATCCACTCGGATCCCTTTGTTAGACACAATGTGACCAAGGAAAGCAACGGATTGTAACCAAAACTCACATTTGCTAAACTTAGTGAATAACTGGCAATCTTTGAGAGTTTGCAGAACAACCCACAAATGACTCGCATGTTCTTCCTCATTCTTAGAGTAAATGAGGATATCATCAATAAAGACGATAACGAACAAGTCCAAATACTGCTTGAACACTCTTTTCATTAAATCCATGAAAGTTGCAGGAGCATTGGTTAGTCCAAATGGCATTACTACAAATTAATAATGACCATACCGAGTCCTGGAGGTTGTCTTTAAAATGTCACTATCTCTGACTTTGAGTTGATGATAACCCAATCTGAGGTCTATCTTTGAAAAATTACTAGCACCCTGAAGTTGGTCAAACAAGTCATCAATCCTAGGGATGGGATACTTATTCTTGATGGTGACCTTGTTCAACTACCTATAGTCTATGCACATTCTGAGAGAACCATCTTTCTTCTTCATGAATAATACTATGTACCCCATGGAGAAATACTAAGTCTGATAAAGCCCTTATCTAGAAGGTCTTTCAACTGCTCTTTCAATTTCTTCAGCTCAGATGGAGCCATTCTGCAAGGAGGAATAGAGATAGGCTGGGTATTTGGAAGGGGATCAATTCCAAAGTTGATTTCCCTATCGGGAGGAACTCCGGGAAGATCTTCTGGAAATATTTCTCACAAATCGTTAACTACTGGAACTGACTCAAGAGTTGGGGTTTCAGAGCTTGAATCCTTAACCTGAACTAGATGATAGATATAACCCTTAGAGATCATTTTTTCTGGCCTTAACATAAGAAATGAATCGACCCATAGGCACTAGGCTACTACCCTTCCATTCTAAGATTGGTTCGTCTAGAAACTGAAAATGAACAATCTTAGTTCTACAATAGAATGAGGCATAATAGGAATGTAACCAATCCATGCCTAGAATGACATCGAAGTCTACCATTTCTAACTCTACATGATCTACTGAAGTGAATTTCTGAGAGATTGTGGCATGGCAATATTTGTATACCCGTCTAGCTATAACTGGGTCACCGACTAGATAGAGACTAAAAAAGGTTCTGAAAGAGTTTCTGGACTAACATCGAATTTGATTGTTATATAAAGAGTTACAAAGGAAAGGGTATCCCCTGGATCTAACAAAGCATAAACATCTATGTCAAAGACTCGTAACGTACCAGTGACTACATCTGGAGAGTCTTCGTGATCCTGGCGAGCCTAAAGAGCATACAACCTGTTTTGGCGTTGTCCGCCACCTGTACCAGATGAGTTACCCTGCTGAGTCGGGTGACTTGCTAGTGTTGCTGAAGTTGTAGAATGAGCTTTACCATTATTACTTCCTTGACCCTGTCTAGAAGGACAATCTATCAACCTGTGACCAGACTGACCACACCCAAAGCATCATTCCTTTCCTGCAAGGCACTCGCCCGGATGGTTCTTACCACACTTAGGAAAAGTTGGGTAGGTTTTGGTACCTATAAGACTCCCTTGAGACTTAGATCTTGATGCCCTATCTTTCTGATATTGTCTGAACTTGGAGGATGGAACACTAGTTGATGAAGGGGCTGGGGTTAAAAATTTCTGCTGACCCTTGCGAGCGATTTCCACCACCCGATTTCTTTAGAGTATACTCCTAGTTCCCAGTCCTAGCCTTCTTTTTCTCCTTGGCCTGTTCCCTAAGCCTATCAACCTCAACCTGCTGAGTGTGAGTCAGGAGCCTAGAGATGTTCATATTTTCCAGCAACATGGCATTTTTGCACTCTGTCTTCACCAAGTCTGACACTCCATATAGAAACTTATTAATTTGGTCCCTGAAATCAGCAACCATGTGAGAAGCATACCTGGAGATTTGGGTAAACTTGAGCCCATACTCTTGGACTGTCATGCTATCTTGCCTTAAGTTCATAAATTCCTGAGTTTCTGCCTCCCTTAGCTCTCCTGGGAAAAACCTGTCCACAAAGGTCTCACTAAAGCATTCCCAAGTGATAGGAGTTGCATATGTACCACTGTTCTCTTTCCACTGAGTATACCAGATCTCAGCCACATCATTTAGTTGGTAAGATGCTAACTCAACCCGATCATTCCCAGTTACCTGCATAACTTCAAAGATCTTCTTGACCTCATTAATGAAGTTTTGCAGATCCTCACCAATCTGCGATCCTAAGAACTCTGGCGGGTTCATCCGAACAAAATCTCGTACTCTGGCTACAGCTAACCCAACATTAGCATCTGCCTGACCTGGAACCCACTGATTGTTTTGGTTGGCCACACCCTGAGCCAATATCTGAATGGCGTTCCTGAACACTACATTCGAAACTTCTTGATTTGGGACTGGAGGAGCTGCATTTTCATTCCTGGCGTTAGCTCTACGAGAAGGAATGATCACTGTAACATAGAACGTCGAGTTAAAATGGAATTAGATCATACCTTACGCACGATAAGAGTAACAAGAAAATAAAGATTTTTCCTAAATTACTTTGTAGCCTCCCTCTTATTAGATGTGGTGCGCACTACACACCCATGAAAAGGACTCTACCTAGCGTGGCCTTTTAGACATCCTAGGACACTTAAACCTAGTGCTCTAATACCAAGTTTGTCATTCCCCAATCTACCCCCCGAGAAGCGAACACGAGACCTAGGATCACAAGTGACCCAAAGCTAACCCTGCTGGCATGAAATGAGCATATTAAGAATAATAATAACTTATTCGGCAGCAAATCATTAGTAAGTTTGAAATGATGGGGAATACCCATTCTAAAACTGAATATATCAAATCTGAGAGTTTAATACAAGAGAAATATCAAACTCAAATACTAAATTGAATCTAACTATGTCTGATAATGGCCTCTAACTAACTAGAAGTATTGGTACATGCCCCAGCTAAATCTAGCAAAACTGAAACTAGAAGACTAAAATACTGAAGTAAATAACATGATTATTGTCCTCGGAGAATGATGACTAACCACTAATGCTACTAAGCTAGAGATCGGGAATCGATCTATGTGTGATCTAGAAGCTGAGAACCTGAACCTACATCACGAGAAAATGTAGCGCAGAGTGTGTGTCAGTACTTGAGAGGTACTGAGCATGCAAGATAAAGTAAAGCTGAAATAACATATAACTGAACAAGCAATAAAGCAAGGATATAAAATGAACATGACATAGATACTAAATGCTGAAGTAACTGAATGAAATGACCATTTTTATAACATGTTAAGACTGAACACTTACTGTATTGAAATGACATTAATGCAATGGATTCTGACTCAACTGTGGGAACTACTAATAATCGATAATAAAACCACATGAGCTAAATGTGGAGTCCGATGTATACGCCTCATCGAGAGGACACAATACATCTGGCCAAAGGTGTAGAGGTATGCTGGCGTGATCACTAAAATGATACCCACAGAGGGGACTTACAACCTACGTGGCTCGTAGTTCTGGGACTATATGGGTGACTGACCCTAGTCCAACTCGATATTATGCTACTCCCAATAGATTAAATGATTGACACATTAAGACTAAATTTATGTAATATACTAGATAGCTCAAAACTAACATGCAAACTGAGAATGCACATTAATATACTGATAATGACACATTCAAAACTGAGGCATATATATCTGAAATACTGAAATATATGACCTAGCAGGTATTTCCAGAACTAAACAACTACATAGCTAGGGTTCTAAAATTTATGCTAGAAACCAAGTAATCATATGATAATCTAATTTAGTACATTTAAATAACTAATTCATGATAACTTGCTGAAGTTCTAAAAACCCTAGGTCTAGTTAATAATAGGGAATCAAGAATCTGACTGAATTATAGGGACTTAATGGGCAAAAGGAACCCACTAGTGAAATCCCACATACCTGGTGACGAATTCCACGGAGAAATCTTTTGATTTTGGGGGTGGAACTGATGGAACCTTGTTGCGTTATTGAACTAGGGTTCTTGACTTTTTTTCTCCTTTATCGCTCCAATTTGCTAAGTTAAGATGAAAGATCTAACTTAGGTAAGTTCTAGTTATGTTTCTAGGCTAAAACTAACCAAAACCACGTAGTTTAGGGTTAAAACGACGTCTATCGAACTACGAAAAGACCTAAAGACTCCCGACTTAAATTGCATACGGGGCTGACCACGGCCACTTCCACAGATTATGAAAGGGACTGTGGACCGTGGGACTGGTCATGGTCTGTGGTCCAGTGACTACTGATCTGAGGGTCTGTCTCACAAGCCTTACCACGACCCGTGTGAGGGACTACGGACCGTGATGGTCCTCGTGGTCCTCACTTGGGCTGAGTTCTGGTGGCTCAGGATTTGGGATCCACTGGCTAGGCTTCTACCGATCCTCCCATGAACCGTGTGGAGGACCATGGACCGTGAAGGTCCCCGTGGTCCTCACTTAGGCGTGGGGGTCTAAGGGCTAGGCTTGGCTTAAGTTTGAGGTCTACTGGTTAAGTTTCACGGACACCCTCACGGCCCGTCATCAAGACCACAGCACGTGAAGGGTCCCGTGGTTTGACACATGGGCCTAGTGGAGTCCAACTCCCCACCACGGGCAAGTTAATGGACCGTGGTCCCTATCACGGTCTGTGAACCCTGTCATGGTTCACTACTTCAGGTAAATTTCTGAAATTTTTTTCTAGGTCTGGTTTTCGAGGTGTTACATTATGTTACCCTCATCTTTTTCCCTCTGACCCCACTCTCGCTTGAGGTATTTAGTTCCTCATGGTTCATCCATATGTCTTAGTTATTCTCATATTTCCTTATGCATGTATGCTCATGAAACTTGATTTTTGAGAAAATGAGTTAACTTGATGGAATTTTCCATGTATATGTGCATTTGAGTATAAGTTGCATATAGGCCTTATGAAATGATGTTTTGGGCATGCTTCGGATATGTGCATTATGTGATTGCATTCATGTTGGGATGTTAGATCTTCTTCTTATGCTCCCTATAATGTCTTGAGATCCATTCGTGGATGAACGTTTCCAATGGGGAGATATTGTAACACCTTAGATTCAAAAAAGAAAGAAAAATACAGTTTTGGGTTGGTGTCGATGCATCCCATCTACGGACCGTAGTAGCTTCGACAAACTGTAGGTGGAAACCGTAGGTAGAGGGAAATATTTTTTTCAAAGCAAGTCCCAGTACCCTTTTGAGGGTTCAACAAAACGGTCCATCGTTCCTTCAATGAGTTGTAGGTAGGTCTCGTAGGTCGACCCCAAACTTAGTGAAATTTTAAAGCTTAAAGTTGATTTCTACGGTTGGAATGTACGGACTGTAAGTAGATCTACGAGTCGTACATGGGTTCCATCGATTGTTGGCTAAATTTAGAGTCTCTGATCACTTTCTTCAGTTGACCAGTACGGTTCGTCTAAGGACTTACGGACCGTAAGTCCAACTGTAGATGATGATCAGCAGTTTTTTTTAAAGGGCTTTTTGGTCTTTTTCCTAATTTATTAGTGCCTAAACTATATCGTTTTAATCATAATACTATACCATATATAAGTCTTTTAAGCATGAAATCTAGCTACTCTAAATAGTTCTTCAACTTTCCCTAAATCCCTCAAAGTTCTTTCCCCAAAAATTTTGTCTCTAAAGGTTGAAGAAGAAGTGTAGGGTTTCAATATCAAGTCTCCAATTGACCATTCGATTGTGGGATTTTGACATCAAGGTGTGATAGTATTCATCAATGGAGTCCTTTCTTCCATAGGGTTCCTAAATCCTCCAATTTTACAAGTTAGAATCTCCAATTGAAATTAGGGTATTATTAAATCTCAATTCGTTTCAATTATGATCCAATTGATTGCTTTATGTTTTTTTATGCATAAATTGAGATAATTACATGTTTTTAAGTTGACTTCACTCAAACCCATGCATGATCCATGATCCATGATTTCTAGATTTTGATCATATGATGAACCTTTTGAATTATGAAAGATGAATTTATGAAGATATGTGATGAGTCTACAATTTGGACTCATCTAGGGCTTCATTTTGATAGATTTAGTGTCCTCAAATGTATATTGTCTCAATAACTGATGTAAATCCTTAAGTTTCAGGTATTTGAAATTTGAGGCAAAGCATGGACACTACTTGGCAAAAAAATAACAAGGCGGCTGAAAAGACGAAGAAAAGAAGGCTTGAGGATCATCTAAAGCATTAGGCGAGTTGCCTAATGGCCTTAATCTCACCTAATGTTCCAGTGTGCTGAGCCCTGAAGGAAAAGATCAAGTCAGTGGTGAAAAGAAGCAGTCGGCGCGTCATCGAGCAGTTCTGCGAAGTTGTACTATATCGCCCAATGATTCAAAATGTGAAGATACTGAAGGTAAAAGCTGAAAGGCAATGAACCAGACCAAAGGGAGGATCGCCGAGTGCATCGACGATCCTGACTAACTGCGCCGAGTGGTCCTTCGGAACATAAATTTTTGAAAACTATGAATACCCATTTAATTCTGTAGCTTAGTATCCAGAAATTTAGGAAGTTGTAGAGAATTTTGAGACTTAGAATATTTCATTTTGAGTTCTTAGAGTTTTTGGGAGACATTGTTCTTGAACTTGAAGGTTTTGAAGGTTTTCATCTCCATGAGATTGGAAGTGGGTATCAAATAATCTTCATCTTAGACCTGTTTAAAGACATTTTCGATCGTACCCATTTGATGGAAACACTTTTTGGTATCAATTTCTATCTCTTTTTCATGTCTAGCTAAAACCCCAATTATTGGGGTGTGATTATGTGAATATGGGTTAAATTTACTGTTGGGTATTTCTCATTGATAGTCTATTTATTGTTTAAATGTGATTTCATTTAGTAGTTGTGTTTGAAATTAATGGAATTGTAGTTGCAAATACGATTTCATCTTCGTGTTTTCATCTTGCTCGAGAGAGAGGTTTTAAAACCAAGACTACTAAATTGATAGCTTGTGGTTATTGGGTCGTCGTGGGTTCAGCTCGAGAGAGTGAATCCTAGGCCTTCTCCCACACATTCAGCTCGAGAGAGTGAATGGGCTAAGGCGAAGCTTGTGCTTAAATGCTGCAACTCGATGTTCGAGACAAACCGAGTTGATTCGGAGTAAGTTGCTCGAGAGAGAATTTACCCCACTAAAGTCTAGCCTAGTTACAGATGTCCAGCGATTTAGTAACAATAACATTTACCCAATTGTTTGTTTTATCCCATATTCATATCACATCCCAAGAATCCCGTCTCCCTATTTCGCATCTTCATTTTGCTATTTTTGTTTCTTAGTTGAATACAAACCCCCAATTGATAATTGACATTCGTGTCACCTTTAGATTTAGTATGTTTTTATTCATTAATATTTATAGCTATGATTGATTAGAACTAAATTTTACTTTTTTATTTGATTCTTGACTACTAACCGCTCCCTTGGGACTCGACCCCAACCCATTCGGTTGGGTTACATTACTACACGCGATCATTGAAACTTGATGCTAGATGAGTAGTTGAATTCTGTAAATTTCGGCAAGAAGCCTGAGGTCGCCGAAAGCACTCGGCGACTTGCCGAAGGTAGTTTTGATCGCCCTTTGTCTGCACCCCTGAACCTTTTATGCACTGTAACTTTCGTCGAACTATCCCTTGCTCGCTGAATGGGATAGGCAATTCGCCGAAAGGTTTTTCCCTTCGCCGACTTGCCATAATATTTTAGCCAACTCTTTCGGTGAGCCCGATTCAGCGCGCCATGGTGATTTGGCGACTCACTGAGTAACTCGACAAGTCCTTCTGCAACTGCTTCTTTATGAAATTGATTAAGTCATATCCAACTTTTCCCAATGTTTTGCAAACATGGCCAGACCTAAAGTTGTAGTGCGAAACATGCCACCCCGAGGAAAGGCAAAGGGGATTACACTGAATGAGAATGCAGTTGTATCCAAGGGCAAGGCCACAAAACTCCGCACAACTAGGGCGAAAGGCAAAGGTAAAGGTAAAGCACCTGTATCACCAGAAGCAAGCTTCGACAGCAATGACATCTATGACACTTACCTCACCACTTCTGAGAGTGAGGGTGAGCATCAGGAACCTCAAACTATGGCGTCTGATGATGATGAGCTTGTAGCAGCGCAAAGGGCAGAGCTACGATCTAAAAAGTTGAATGATCCGTCGAGGATCCAGACTACTTCTTCTCCTCTAGCTCCAGAAGAAGTTGTGGTTCTAGCACCACCAGTTTAGGGTCCTCCCCTCAAGCCTATGAATAGATTAAAGACTGAAGGACTGAGGACGATTATTGAGGAAAAGTGTATGTCCATGGATGGAGTGATTAATAGATATCCAGAGACTATGAGCTGCCTCAAGTATCATGATTTCCAAATTTTCACCATGCCCCGTGGCCCATATATTCCAAATTGAGTCCGGGAATTCCATGATTCTTATGGAACCTTGATACCACAAAGAAAGAAGCAAGCAGCAGTATTCATACCAGTTGACTATGTAGTCGTTCGAGGAAGAAAGGTCAAGTGTGACCATGCCATTATTAATGATATCCTAGATCATCCTGAGGACATTGAGGATATCTGCCAGTACATGATTAGGACTGAAAAGCTAGACAACATAAAGAAGTGGTTAGCCCCGTTGATTTCAGATGACACTCCCAAGTTTCTTAAGGCTGGTGTTGTTATTGAAAAGAAGGACCTCAACGTGGCAACTCGATATTGGTTTGGTTTCATCAGCAGTACAATCAT
Source organism: Solanum gracilifrons (assembly GCA_029582605.1). Lineage (NCBI taxonomy): Eukaryota > Viridiplantae > Streptophyta > Magnoliopsida > Solanales > Solanaceae > Solanum > Solanum gracilifrons. The sequence goes on along the minus strand of JAJOOH010009618.1, from coordinate 12,971 downwards.
GCCATCACAAAACTAGTCTATTCTGCGACATGCCAAAGCAGCCTGTCTAGGTTGAATTATTGATAAAACTCAGCTAAATCTAGGGATGATCATTGCTTCAGAGATTCTCATTTGTGCCAAGCAGCGCTAGACCTCTCTTCCCTTCTCGGTATTGATCACCGCTGTGCAGATGGGCTCGGGTACCTAGAGATGCCAAGAAAGATGTGAAAGTGATTCCCACATCCTTTACCAATATCTGGAGGATCGAGGCAGAATATTTAAAGGACCAAGCTGAACAGAAGAAGAAGGCAGCCCTGGTGGATTCTTCCCCGGTTGTAGACACAGACTTATCACCTGCAGAGGAATCTTTGCCTACTCCGGGTCCCTGGGCCTTCAGGTACTTCTTGTGTTCTATCTTCTGATGTCCCTAGTTCTTTTGTTGCTACACTGCTTCCCAGACCTACTGTTGTTGTTTTCTCTCGTGCTCCGATCACTTAGGCGTCATTACTTCGTATGGGACAACTTGCCTATTTTGCAGATCGTCGAGTATCCAGACTTGACACCTCCATTCTTGGCATGATTCAAGCTGTCTTGACTGATGCTATGACACTATTGAGCGCTGCCATTGATACCGTTACGGCAAGGATAGCAGTGTGTGAGCGTGGCTAAGGGGCCACCAAGGAGGTAACGGCAAAAGCTGTCATTGTTGAGCTGAAGAAAGATGTGGACTACCTGAAATCCACCAATATGTCCATGGTCTTTGTAATAGTAGAGATTCCAGATGTGTCCGAGATGCCTCTGACTACCACCGAACAAGAGGATAGAATGAAGCAGACAGTCGAGCCTGAGTCAGAGGCAGAGACTGATGAGGAGATGCTTGAGGAGACTGAGGGAGCTGCAGATGAGGACATGACTGAGAGTGAAGCAGCCAAGATAGATGCGGTTTTGCAGGCTTCCCTGGCAAATACATTGTTTGTTGTCTCTAGTGGAGCTGGCTCTTCTGAGGTGATTCCGGGTACTGAGACGCAAGTCCAGACCGATACACCGGGCACTGATGCCCAAACAGATGGAGCGACTGCTTAGACAGGATCCCCTCTTTACCTCCCTCTCTGTCTTTTATTTCTTTTGACTTATGGATATTTTTAACTCGTTTGCATTTGAGGACAAATACTTTTTGTTTGTGGTGGGGTGAGGCCCATCTTTGTGCATATTAGTGTTGTTTATATATTTGGGCTTTGTGCTAAATTATTGTTATACTGCTTTTAGTGGATGTTTGAGCTTGTGGCTCCCTGTTTTAATTGTAAATGATTTTTGACCCTTCCGAAAAAAAAATTCCACCTCTTGTATGTGTTGAATGTGGTTGTTCTTTAGCAAATTTGAGTTTCAGTTTTGATCAATATCGATGACTCAAATAGTGCTCATAATCGAACGAACATGAATGTACGGCAACGATGAGACCAAGTGAAGTTACAAAGACAATATGTAAACTCTTTGCATCTCGTTGTGACTAGCCGAGTATCAAATTGAGTCTCTTGTGATGAACATTGCACACTAGCAAAAGTGTGGAGTCTTGTTTGACTTTGGTGTCGATGCCTTGTGTGATGAGCTTATTGTGAACCATACATGATAACACCTAGAATTTATCTCATTGGTCCGGTCGACTAAGTAAGGCTATCTCTTGATATGATCTTAAGAAATTTTGAAGAGTGTGAAATAATTTGACATATACCTCTTTTGTGGCCTACCTTGTGAGCGTATGTGAATCTCTTTTGAACACCCCTTGAGCCTTATCCTTCTTTCGAAGAAACTTGATGAAAACATGACCTTTCTTAATCCACTACCTATAATCTTCTTGATTTGTGGTTGATTGAATAGCCAAAGCCTAAGTTGGGGGTGTGGTGAAAAGAGAAGGCAAGTCAAGAAATGCAAGAAAATTCCCTTCTATCCATCTGTCAAGAAAAATGGAACCCCTCCAAAAAAAAAGATGAAAAAGAAGAAGAGAATGAAAAAGAACAAGAAAAAGTTGTGGGATAAAATATGAAAATGCAAAAAGAAATGAGGTCTCCAACAAACCATGGAAAGTGAATAATGGGATGACTTGTGAGTACGAATGAATTTGAGGAGGAAAAGAGAAGAAAGTGTTGTGAGCACCACATTTCATGAGGATGAAAGTCACTGAGCCTAAATAACCATACCTTTGCACTCAGCCCCATTACAAGCCTTGAAAATACCTTTTTGATCTTGAGTGAGCTGAAACAATTGTCAATTGGAAAATACGGGCAAACCTATGGGTGAAAGCATGCATAGTGTTCTTCTTTGTGAGTGTAAGCGTAGCATTGGATTCCGAAACTTTAAATGATTAAACCATTGTGTGTGAACATGGAATCATTATTTGTGTGAGGACATTTGATTTCCTTTATTGAGCTTGAACTTGCATTTGAAGCAAGTATAGTGAGCTTGAGATTCTTTTATAATGGTGTGTCACAACTTGAGTCTTTGAGTACACAATTGATCCTTGCATGAGTAAGTTGAGTCTTGTGTGTGCATTCATGATTGAGTTTTGTGTAGAACTGTTTGAGACATCCTTTTTGAACTGCTGAACTTGAGTTTTACTTGAGGACAAGCAAAATTTTAAGTTGGAGGTGTTGATGAGTCCACAATTTGGACTCATTTAGGGTTTCATTTTGATAGATTTAGTGTCCTCAAATGCATATTTTGTCTCAATAACTGATGTAAATCCTTAAGTTTTAGTATTTGGAGTTTGAGGCAAAGCATGGACACTACTTGGCAAAAAAAGAACAAGGCGCCTGAAAAGACGAAGAAAAGAAGGCCTGAGGATCGCCTAAAGCATTAGGCGAGTCGCTGAATGGCCTTAATCTCGCCTAATGTTCCAGCTTGATGAGCCCTGAAGGAAAAGATCAAGTCGGCGGTGAAAAGGAGCAATCGGCACATCGCCGAGCAGTTCCGCGAAGCTGTACTATATCTCCCAATGATTCAGAACGCAAAAATGTTGAAGGCAAAAGCTGAAAGGCGATGAACCAAACCAAAGGGAAGATCGCCAAGTACATCAGCGATCCCGACTAACTGCGCCGAGTGGTTCTTCACAGCACAAATTTTCGAAAACTATAAATACCCATTTAATTTTGTAGCTTAGTATCCAGAAATTTAGGAAGTTGTAGAGAATTTAGAGACTTAGAATATTTCATTTTGAGTTCTTAGAGTTTTTGGGAGACATTGTTCTTGAGCTTGAAGGTTTTGAAGGTTTCATCTCCAAGATATTGGAAGTGGGTATCAAAGAATCTTCATCTTAGACCTGTTTAAACACATTTTCGATCGTACCCATTTGATGGAAATGCTTTTTGGTATCGATTTCTATCTCTTTTTCATGTCTAGCTAAAACCCCAATTCTTGGGGTGTGATTATGTGAATATGGATAATATTTACTATTGGGTATTGATCATTGATAGTCTATTTGTTGTTTAAATGTGATTTCGTTTAGTAGTTGTGTTTGAACTTAATGAAATTGTAGTTGCAAATACGATTTCATCTTCATGTTTTTGGCTTGCTCGAGAGAGAGGTTTAAAAACCAAGACTACTAAATCGATAGCTTATGGTTATTGGGTCGTCGTGGGTTCAGCTCGAGAGAATGAATCCTTGGCCTTCTCCCACACATTCAGCTCGAGAGAGTGAATAGGCTAAGGCGAAGGTTGTGCTTAAATGTTGCAACTCAGTGTTCGAGAGAAACCGAGTTGATTCTTGGTAAGTTACTCGAGATAGAATTTACCCCCACTAAAGTCTAGCCTAGTTACAAATGTTCAGCGATTTACTATCAATAGCATTTACCCGATTGTTTATTTTATCTCATATTCCTATCACATCCCAAGAATCCCGTCTCCCTATTTCGTATCTTCATTTTGTTGTTTTTGTTTCTTAGTTGAATACAAACCACCCATTGATAATTGACATTCGTGTCACCTTTAGATTTAGTATGTTTTTATTCGTTAATATGTATAGCTATTATTGATTAGAACTAAATTTTACTTTTCTATTTGATTCTCGACTACTAATAGCTCCTTTGGGACTCAACCCCAACCCATTTGGTTGGGTTATATTACTACACGCGATCGTTGACACTTGATTTGGAAGTTGTGTCTTTGATTACGTCAAACATCAATATGCATGTTTCTTTATGAAATTGATGAACATGAGTAGTTACATTGAGAGTAAAGCATCGATGTTGTTGTTATTGTTGTTGTGAAAGGATTTCTCGCATACTACTCGAAACATGAATGTGAAAGGGTTTTCTCACATAAAGGGTCCATAAGGTTGAAAGGTTTTCTCACCTAAGTTGAATCAAGACTAAGGAGCTATTCTAATGAACTTTAGCTTGGATTGGCTACTTAATTATGTCTTTCCGTGGGTAATAAGACAAGTTAAGATTTATGGTATTCCATGGGATTTATGCTTTGCAAAGAGTGGAAAATAGGTGATTACCCATGTCCTATAACTATGTACTATCATAGGTTTGTCTTAGATAGACATTAGCTAGTGGATCCACCTAAGCTAGAAGTTTATGGTTCTTACCTTGGCAAGTAAGGACATCTGCTTTTGGTGTTCTTGGTGTTGGATAGACACCGAATTTCATGTTATAGCTCACATGGTCTATGTCGGCTAAAGGTAAATCTCCCACAATAATGAACTAAGGTTACTTTCTAAAAGTATCTCAAATGTGTTTTAAAGATGTTTAGCTTGCATTGATCATGGTTGTGACTTGTGATTTCTAACATGCTATTTTATGATCTAGATTGGTCATTGCATGTCATATAAAGTCCTTTTTGCATGATTTCATAACTCTTATGCATTGATATCATACTTGGTACATTCCATGTACTCAGGCATACTTGTGCCTACATTTTTCACTAATGTAGAGTCTCTTACGCTCCTACCTCCCATACTCGTGGCTAGTGATCCCTTATAGACATTGAAGATTGGTGAGTCCTCATGTTTCGAGGACCGAGACTCTTTTATTACTTTCATGTCTTTAGATAATTTTTTCACTTGGTACGGATAATCTCTTCAAACTGAAAATGATCATCTTTTGAAAAAATTAAATAATAGGTATTTTTTATATAAAATATAAACTTACGAGTCAAGTGTCACATTTATTTATTTTTAAATATTTTTAATGATTCAAATCATTCTTTCGGAGAGAATTTAGAATTTAAAATTAGGATCCAAATTGCATATTCAAATGCTAATTTAGATGATTTCACATTGTATGTCAGAACGCACATAACATTTTTGAATACACAACTCCATTTTGCATTAAATTTGGAAGTGACTAAAATCCTTTCAGGTGTTTTCAAGATGTAGGGTTTTTTCTGCTCCTATCATTCAACTCTGACTAAAGCAAAAGTATTAATTTTCACATGACATATTTAGAATCACAAGATTAAAAGATATTTTGGACATTCTATATATCTTTAATTTAAGATCATCTTATTTATTTTCTTAAATTACGTGTCAAACAGTTGCGTAACCATATATAATGAAGGGTGACCAGTCGAATATCCTTTATCAAAAAATTATACATAGTATATAAATAAAAAAAATATTTATTATATGCATATATTAAATCTTGAATATCCTTTAAAAAAAGTTAATTTTGTCACTAGTGTCAAGTTAATACAAGAAAAATAAGTTGAAACTGAGGAAATGAAATTGCGTGATTCGAAAAAGAAGAATCTTTGATTCATGAAAATTTTATAATTGACATTTTATAGGACTAATAATTATAAGTTATAACATTACTAGGTAAATTATCCGCGCTTCGCGCGGTGGTGAACTACGTCAATAATCTACTTCTGAACATTTGATAATATAAGTATTTTCGAGTGGGTACATCCCTACGATAAATTGTCAAGAATATTTTATCCAAAGATGTTTATGCATTTTGTTATTAATTCTTCATTTTACTTTAGTTATTCATCACCAAAATCTTTACAAAAGATATGTAATTGTTTCATTGCCTATATTTGTATTTTCAAAAAGTGGTACAAACATTTTATTCATCAAATGCGAAAGTTTTTCTCCTGTTCAAGGACTCTACATACAGAATCTAAATACTATATATCTTATATAATTAGTTGTGTACTTGATAAGTTAATTAAAATTTAAAAACACATCTCTTGGAGTTCAATGCAATAACGTATGTCGCTCAAATAATTTGGATTAAATGATGTCTTGGCAAGTCCCTTATTCAAAATCATTCGCAATCGATGACACTACTTTGATAGCGAAAAGACATACTTTGTTGTTTATGTTTCGATCAATATGGTTAAAACTTTTTTTTGCGACTTTTAATCTAATGTTTAGAAGGAGATAATTATTTCTTAAATATTTGATTAATATGGATTCATCCTACTTTGAGGGGTAATTCATTGACTCCAATCCAACATTTGAACTCCAAACTTTTGATTAAGGTTGAGTACAATACTTACCATCCCACTACATTCCTTTATTTTTTGAATGTCACTAATTGATTGAATGTCTCGATAAGATAGAAAGTTGAATAACTAAAACTCCAAGAAAGTGTGGAACCACCATAACTTCTGAACACTCAAAAATCCCTTCTTGGACATCTCATGGATCTTTTTGCCACTAAAAACTCTATAAAGATCAAAGTCATTTATTTTACAAGTTTAAGAATTCTAATATGCATGACACCAATAGTCTAATGATTACATCAAACGTTTTATTAACATATCCTTACTTCAACATAATGATCAAAAGCATAAACATAAACAACAAAGTTTAAAATATGTTCTCAAAAACAACAATTAATAACATAAGCATAAATTAATGACTGTAAAATACATACCAGGATCTGTAACAATAGAATGAAACAGAAAGGAAAAAATCGAACCCACTGAATGCACATTGTCCCTTAAAAGAAATTATTCCCCTCTAGTACACAAGGTTTAAAGGAATAAATCCTCTCAGGATAGAACGATTATATTCACCAGTGTATTGATACAAAAACAATGGTGTCAGTGAGCCACTCAACAGGAGTAAATAACACAAATATTTAATTGTGCAGAAGAAGAAGAAGAAGTTTAGAATTATTGTTGTTTTAAAATGAGAGTAAATCCTTCTATTTATAGACAACAAAAGATAGTGTGAATTAATGCTTATTGTGTCTTATCAGAAAGGTATAACGAGTGTAGCATTTCATCAACTTCATTAAGACTCCACATTTATATAAATGTTAGAAAAGACACGCCACATTTATTCAACTTTATGCCAATGCATATAGAAATTGATGCAAGAAATCATACCAATTTGATGCCAAACATATATTCGGATACCAATTTAAAACATAAGATGAACTATATAATACAAATTTCATATAAATTTTATACACATTGTTGCACTTTGTTCGGGAAACAATTTAAAGAAATGAATGAAAGAAAAATAGAATAATTGAGAAAATAATTTAAATAAAAAATTTACCCTCACAACGTTTTTGACCTTTTTGAACTTTGGAATTTCCGAATCATTGTCCAATGTTGCTCTTCTTTTGGAGGGTTTTAATGGTTGACCAATATCCACATTTGTTGATTTTTTTGTTTTTTCTCGCTTACAAAATCTGAGTCAGAATTCGAAGGGGTTTTCACGATTTTCCCTTTTCTCTTTTGTCCCTTCCGATTTGGAGGAGGAGTTGCAATTTTCTTTGCTTCTCTTTTCTTGTCCCATTCTAGGTTTTGTTTCTTCTTTTGAGGGGGTAACACACCTATTCGCTGGATTTGCATTCTTGTTGGTTGGCGGCGGAGTTTGAGACAATATGTTAAAAGTTGGATATTCAAAATCAACTTTAGAACTCGCTTCTACTAATCTGGGGCTTTTTCTATGAGTGTTCTTTGACATGTTTATTAGTTTCTTAGTACTTTGATGAAGATTTGATTCTCTTTTGAGTGAACAGGGAAGAATATGGTGAGAGAGATTTACGGTTGAACAGTGAAGAAGAAGACAGTTTGAACGTGGGGGTGGGGTAGGGGTGATAGCGTGAGAATTGGATAGAAATGTGGGGGTGGGTAGGGGTGATAGCGTGAGAATTGGATAGAAACGTGGTGGGGGTGGATAGTTGATTTGTGACGGTAAAAAAAAGTGTATTTGAAAAGTAAAAAATCCCTAAAAATGTGTATTAGATAATTATGATTGATTCTTTATTTTAATTTTATTTATATAACCTATTAATTAAATTATAAAATATAATTATAAAAAGACTAATTATTTAATAAAAATGAATTAATTATTTTTGTAGTAAAAAATGATATATTATAACTCACAATTAAAATGTTATAAATAGTAATATTTTAAAAGTAGATTTAAAACTCGTAATATTATTTTTTAAATATATATGTGGGGTAATTTTTTCTTTATATAATCATGTGTGTTCTGATTGGGCAGTGCTTATAAAATGTGAATCTTAATCACATCAAAAGCTGGTCAAATACTTTAAATATAAATTACATTGGATCGTTCCAATCTTAATTAATGCTTTTCACATTAGCAGTCAACGTTGCTATCCGATCTGAAATTTCATACTACAGTAAAATCTTTATAAATTAATATAGGTGGAACCATAAAATTTTATTATTTTATAGAGATATTATTTAATCAATAAATTAATATTTATTAATTTAAAAAATGATTTGAGATTTAATGAGATTAATTTTGATTATATCAAAATCATTATATCTTACTAATTTATATATCATATTTATTGATTTCACATATAAAAATATTATACATAAAGTACAACGAATACATCAAAATCATTATATCTTACTAATTTATATATCATATTTATTGAATTGTCACTATCATGCAAACAAAAGAGCATGGATGACAAGTGTGTTTTTTGATGAATATATTTATTGGTTTGATCACAAAATGCATGGTAGACGAGTTTTGCTCATAGATGACAAGTGTATTTTTTGATGAATATATTCGTTGGTTAGATCACAAAATGCCTGGTAAACGAGTTTTGCTTATGGTAGATAATTGTCCAGCCCATAATAGAAATACTGAAGGACTACAAAATGTTGAATTGCTTTTCTTGCCACCCAACATGACATCCAAAATTCAACATTGTGATGCTGGAATAATAATAGCTTTCAAGATGTATTATCGTAACAAATTTTACCGTAGGATATTAGAAGGCTATGAAGTGGGACAGATTGACCCGGCAAAGATTAATGTTTTGGATGCTATTAATTTTTCAATCTCTGCTTGGACAACAAATATTCAGCAAGAGTCAATAGCAAATTATTTTCGACACTGTAAAATTCATTCGAGGGATGCAATCTCAAAGAATTTGAACGAACCCACTTGTGAAAATGTCATTCATGAACTTGAGGTCATGATTAATGATCTCGGTTACCACAATAAAATGGTTGTCAATAACCTGTTGGATTATCTGGGCGAAAGTGATACATGTCCAGAGGTCCAAAGCTTAGAAGAAATTGTGGATACCATCGGAAAAAGCAATGTTGATGAAGTTGAATATGATATTTTATCGTTGGAACCAGTTACGCGTAAGGAAGCACTTATTGCATCTAGAACTCTTCATAATTTTATGGTGCAGTTAGAAAAGACAACATCGGAGATCTTGGATACAATAAGAAAAGTTAGAGATGAGCTTCAACTAGATTTAAATTTTAAGAAAAAACAGAACACAATAGAATCATATTTCACTAAATTGTCTTAGATATATTTATAATTTTAACAAATTATTAATTTATGATATTAATGGGACCATATATTTATATAGGGGTCTTCTGAAAATATATTATCTTATTATCGTATCAAAATTGGTGATTTTTTCCATTGGCCCAAGTCGGGACCGAAGGAAAATATTACTTTAGAGAGATTATTAATTTATCGAGTATTAATTTATAGAGGTTTTACTGTATTAATGGGCATACAGTAAAATCTCACTAAATTAATATAAGTGGATCATAAAATATTATTATTTTATAGGAGTATTATTTAATTGATAAATTAATATTTATTAATTTAAAGAATGTTTTGAGATTCAACCTTGTGATGCTGAAATAATAAGAGCTTCCAAGATGTATTATTGCAACATATTTTATCATAGAATATTAGAAAGCTATGAAGTGGGACAAACAGATATAGGAAAGATTAATGTTTTGATGTTATTGATTTCGCAATCCCGACATGGACAACAAATGTTCAGCAAGAAATAATAGAAAATTGTTTTCAACACTACAAAATTCGTTTGGGGGACGAAATCTCAGAAAATCTGAATGAACCCACTTGTGAAAACATCATTCATGCACTTGGGGTCATGATTAACGATCAATGTTACCGCAATAAAATTGACGTCAATAACCTGTTGATTCCCCGGATGAAAATGACATGTTTAGGAGTCTAGAGCTTATAAGAAATTGAGGATATCTTCGGAAAAAAATCCAATGTTGATGATGAAGTTGAAGATGATACAATACATTTGGAAGCAGTGATGAGTAAGGAAACACTTATCGCATCTAAAACTCTTCACAATTTTATTGTGCAGTTTGAAAAGAAACATTGAAACTTTTGGATACAATAACAAAAGTTAGAAATGAACATTAACTAGAATTAAATGTTACCATAAAATAAAATATTGTAGAATCATATTTCAATAAATTGTCTTAGATATATTTGTACTTTTAAAGAAATATTAATTTATAATATTAATGGGACCATATAAGTATATAGGGGTTTCCTTAAGGTGTAAATTTCATATATGACATATATTATAGTACTATTTTCAAGCTATAGCAGTAGATTTAGATTTTCAAGCTATAACATTAAAAATTTCAAGTTATAACAAATTTACAAAAAAGAAGAAATGTTTTTATTAATTGGAAAAAACTTTAAAAATATATATATATAAACAAAAAAAATTTAAAAAAAATGGAATTAGAAATAATAAAGAAAAAAACTGAAAAAATGGAAATAGATGTATTAATTAAATTTGAATTGATTGATGATAATTATTAATTAGCATAAATTTAGGAGATTCAAACTAATTAGGAATATTTGTTTTCCTTAATTCACTCTAATACGTTAAAATTAATTAAAAAGTCTTATTTTATCCATTTTCAAAAAAATAAAATAAAACCAGATGTAATTGATGTTGGTGCAACATTTAATGATCTCTGTTTTAAATTGTAAGATTCGTTTATTCCAGTATTTATACAGATTGTATACAACTTCATACATCTTTAAAAATACTTAATCCACGCTTGTTAAGACAATATAATTTACAATTAAGTTGTAAATTGTCCAGGATGAAAAAATGTAAAACAAAAATGTAATTGAGGTTGTTACAAAATACAATTATCACTATTTTACATTGGCATAACCGTTTATACAAGGTATTTATACATGTTGGATACCAACTTCATTTATTTTTTATTTTTTTATTTTTTTGTGTTAGAATATGAATTTGGATGTCAAAGGTGTACATTTTGGATACCAATTATAAGTCAGAGTTAGTTCGTGAACTCTAAATTAGTAGTATGATTTCTTTCTAGTTAATAAGACATTGTAAAATCATAAAGTCTAAATGTTGAATCCAATTTGTATGCATTTTGTATATAACTGTTATCCCGAGAATTATTATAGTCAATGTGTAATTTATCTTTAGAATGGTGTATCCATTTGGAATGCAGTCTGTATATAACTAGTATCCTGCGATTACAATAGTCAATCTGTAATTCATATGTAATTGGTATATTTTTGAAATAAAATAGTGGATATTATATATATCAGATACTTAAAGCTGTAACAAACACAAAAATATCGTCCAAAAGTAAAAAAAAAAAACTTGTAATTCTAAAAAGTCTAAGGTGCAATCAACTATCTCAAATTTGATCTCCGTAGTGTTGGTGTGGGATAATTGCTGGTATTCGAAGCATGTTCTTTTGCCATGCGGGGTCCATCAAATTTGCTAGCAACAGTGCCAGTTACTTCACTCTCACTGGTCGCGCCATCATCATTCTTTGTTTTTCCATTATGCCATATGATTGTGGCATACCTTTGACGATGGTACTTTGCATCGATATCAATAGAACGCATATCAAAAACTCCATTACTGATGTATTCAGCAAATAGACACGTGTACAAACCACAATCACTGAAAAAAATTGAAAGAAAAATCATTTTATACCATTTTCATACCAATGTTAAAAATTTAAATACACTAATGAAGAAATTGAAAAAGAAATCTTCCTATTAGAAAAAATTCCAATTTCATATCAATATTAGTCATAATTCATACAAAACAGAGTAATTTAACAATTCATACCATTTGCATACCAATTTAACAACTCATACCATTGGGCTATTGATATCAAACCAATTTCATACCAATGTCAAAACACAATTCATACCATTTGCATACCAATATTATATCACATTTCATATAATATCCCAAAAATCATATATTAAAGTCAGATTCATATAAATATTATTCACATTTCGTACAAGTTTCACCCAAACAAAAGTTTCGAAACAACAATAAGCATAATGTGATATTTTTAGCAAAAAAATCACTAATTTGAATAATGTGAAAATAAATTAAATATAATACTTACCCTAACAACGTTTTTTGCCTTTTTTGGATATTCGAATTTTTGATTCTTTCTTTTTTGTTGTTCTTCTTGTTGATGGTTTTGAAGATTGAGCAATTTCTACATTTGTTGCTTTTTTTCTTTTTTTTCTTTTTTATTTCACTAACAAAATCAGAATTCGAATAAAAAGGGGTTTCTACAATTTTGCCCTTTCTCTTCTTTCCCTTTTGATTTGCCGGACTCACCATTTTCTTTGCTTCGTTTTTTTTCTCCTTTTGATCCTTCGACTGAGAGGAACCACACTTTGCAGGAATTTCAACATTCTTCGTGTGTAGATCTCATCCC
>JAJOOH010009617.1:0-35065 GCA_029582605.1 Solanum gracilifrons | reverse complement strand
AAAAAATAAAAAAAAAAAAAAAAAAAAAAAAAAAAAAAAAAAGAGAAAGAGAAGAAGAGAGAAAAAGAAAAAGAATGAAAAAAGAAAGTTGTGGAATAAAGTACCAAAGAAATGGGGTTCCCAAATAATCCATGGGAAGTGAATTATAGGATGACTTATGAGCACTAAAGAAAATGATGAAGGAGGAGGAAATGAAGTGTTGTAAGTACCACATTTCATGAGGATGAAAGTCACTAAGCCTAAATGACCATACATTTGTACTCAGCCCTATTACAAGCCTTGGAAAGACCTTTTTGATCTTGAGTGAGCTAAAACAAATGTTGATTGGAAAATACGGGAAAACCTATGGGTGAAATTATCCATTGTGTTCTTCTTTGTGAGTGTGAGTATTCCATCTAATTCCGAAGCTTTAAAATATGAACCATTGTGTGAATATGAAATCATTCCTTGTGTGTGAGGACATTTGAATATTTTGGTTGAACTTGAACTTGCATTTGAGTCAAGTATTGTGAGCATGAGATTCTTTGATATTGGTGAGTCACAACTTGAATCTTTGAGTACACATTTGATCTTTGCATAAGTAAATAGAGTCTTGTTGTGTGCATTCATGATTGAGTCTTGTGTAGCACTGTTCAAGATACCCTTTTTGAACGGCTGAAATTGAGTTTTCTTGAGGACAAGCAAAAGTTTAAGTTGGGGGTGTTGATGAGTCTACAAATTGGACTCATTCAGGGTTATATTTTAATAGAATTAGTGTCCTCAAATGCATATTTTATCTCAATATGTGATGAAAACTCATAAGTTTCAGGTATTTGGAGTTTGAGGGAAAGCATGGACACTACTTAGCAAAAAGGAACAAAAGTAGCTGAAAGAACGAAGAAATGAAGATCTGAGAATCACTGAACCCGTTCGACGAGTCGCCAAAAGGTCTTATCCTCCCCTTTTGTTCCAGCGTGCTGAGCCCTAAAGTAAAGGATCAAATCGGCCGTGAAAAGGAGTAGTGGGCGTGTCGCCGAGAAGTTTCGTGAAGCAGTACTATGTCACCTAATGATCCAAAATACAACGATATTGAAAGATAGAACAGGACGGCAATGAACCTACCAAAGGACAGATCGTCGAGATGATCGGCGATCTCGGATCTCGACTAACTTAGCCGAGTGACCCTTCACAACACATTTTCTGGAAACTATAAATACTAGTTGAAGTTTTGTAGCTTAGCCTCAGAGTAGAAATTATTATTAGTAAGTTTTATTATTAAGTTTTAACATGAGACTTAGAATATTCTCTCTAAGCTTGGAGAGGGTTTTGAAGAACTTGAAGATTCAAAGGGTTTGAACTCCAAGATATTGGACTTGGGTCTTATGGATTCTTCAATTTTGACTTCTGTTAAGACTTAATCTTGCATACCCATTTATAGAAACTGAGATTGGTATACATTCTTACCTCTTTTACATGTGTAGCTAAAACCCCAATTCTTAGGGTGTGATTTTGTGAATATGGGTTAGATTAATTGTTGGGTTTTGCTTGCTGATGGTTTATTTGTTGTTTAGATGTGATTTTGTTTCGTAGTTGTGGTGGAACTTAATGAAATTGTAGTTGCAAATACCATTTCACCTTTGTGTTTTCGGCTTGCTCGAGAGAGATGTTGTAAAACTAAGACTACTAAATTGATGGCCGGTGCGAGTGGGTCGACATGAGGTTCATCGCGAGAGAGTGAACCCTAGTCCTTCTCCTACACACTCAACTTGAGAGAGTGAGTGGTCCAAGGAAGAGGTTGTTCTTCATGCGGGAAATGGGTGTCCGAGAGGAACCCATTTGATTCGGGGTAAGTTGCTCGAGAGAGAATTTACCCCACTATAGTCTAGCCTAGTCACAAATACTCAACAGATTTACTATCAAAAGCATGTACCCAATATTCTAGTCTATCCCGTAATCCTATCACATCCCAAGAATCCTATCTCCCTGATTAGTACTCCTCATATTTCTGCTTATTTTGCTCTTTATTTTCTTAAGAAACCCCCCCCCCCCCCACATTGATAATTGACACTAGTGTCAAACCCTTTAATTTGTCATGTCTTCTTTCGATAAAGTCTTTAGCTATGGTTAGTTTTAGCACTTTCGCGTTTAACCACTAATTTTCAGGAACCACTCCCTTAGGACTCGACCTTATTTTACTATTGTACGATCGTAGACAATTGCATTGGATGTTGTGTCTTGATTACGCAAACATCACTACGTCATTTTAATCAATCTAAGCCTAATAACTTAGTCAGACATACCCAGAACCCTCATTCTCCAAAAATCATCCAAACTTGGAGCTAAAAGAAGAGGAAAAAGTTGACCAAACCTCCCAAGAACAACCACCAATGTTCTTCAAGGTTCAGCCCTAAAATCCAAAGGATTTCCCCGTAGATTTTGTCACCAGGAATGTGGGATTTCACTAGTGGGTTTCTTTCAGCCACTTGGTCCCTAGAATTCAGTCAGCTCCCTAATTCTCCGTATCTTGTTTAGGCCTAGGGTTTTTATAACCTTGGAGTTTTGTTGTGATTTAGGCGTTGTAGTATCCTTAACCGAAATGACATGTTTTCTTGGAAAGTTTTCTTAATTCCTTGTATGAAATTCAGAACCCTAGTTTGTATATATTCTCCTAGTTCACGAACTATACTTACTAGGTCAGTTAAATAGATAATCATGCTCCAAATTTCGAATGTTACATTATCAGTATATAAATGTTGCATTTTCGTATGGCATGTCAGTATTTTGAGCTATTCAGTATTTCAGTTACTTTCGTGTCTTTACAAATTCAGTTGGTAGAAGACTTTTCACTGAGTTGGAATAGGGTTCAACATACCATCATTATCCCAGAACTATGTGCCCCCGTAAGAGTATAAAGTTCCCTCTGTTTGGCATCAGATTTAGTGATCATACCAGTCATGCCTTTATACCCCTCGCAAGGTATATTAGGTCCTTTCGATGAGGTGTATACATCGAAACCCATGTTTAGTACACGTGGTTTATGTCAGTTAGTAGTTACTCCCACAGTCAGACTCTTAGTGCATTTTACCAGGTTTCCAGTACATACTTCAGCATTTAGTTCAGGATGTTATTTTCATGATTAGTACTAGGTCATTATATTCAGCTTAGCTTTTCAGTTATGTTTCAGCATTTACATTCTTGCTCATTTATGTTTATGTCCAACTTATATATATTTGTTCAGCTTAGTAACTATATCATCCATGCTCAATATATTCTAGGTACTGATGCATACTCTACGCTACATCCTCTCATGATGTAGGTTCAGGTACTCAGCATACAGATCGCGCTTAGATCGATTCTCAGTCCGCATTTCAGCAGCTTCAGTGGTGATTCCTCATACTTTGAGGACAATAGACATGTTTTTTATTTTAGTCTTTTTATTCAATTTTCAATTTTGTTATAGTTAGCTGGGGAATGTCCCACCAACTCAGCTCAGTTAGAGGCTTTTCAAACATATTAGTAGAATCAACTTGAATTGTTAAGTTTATCAAATAGTTGTTATTAAACTGTTAGTATGGTTTATACATTCAAACTAGTTGGGGTTTCCCCATTTTCTAGTTATCTTTTGTTGTATCTTTTGCATAGTATATGTCTTAGTCAGTTATTCTCAGTATGCTTGATATATGCCATACACAGGGTTAGCTTGGGGTCACTCGTCATTCTAGGTCCCGTGTTATGCCAAGGGGGTACCCTCGGGCGTGACAAATTTGACTATTAAATCCATAAATCAAGGCAAACAAGGAACTTTTACTTCATGAGTGAAGTCATGCTCTTTAGATTAGATTTTGCTCGCCTTCCCCGGACATGTATATCGCTGGATCTTTAGAGCATCGAGTTTCCCTTCAAATAATGATGCACAAAATAATCCCACCAATAGGCAATCAATTTACTATGCGGGATTGTATTAACATCAACTTTATTATAGTATTAAATCCTTATATATTTGGTATTTTTTCCTATAACATATGTGTGTTACTTCAAATAAGTGTGCTCTTCAATTCTTATTGTTTTCTACGAGACCATAGATCTTGTTGCATTTTTTTTTGTTGCTTTTTAAAACATTGTAAACTCATAGTATAAGTTTTCTTGATGATGTTAGCACCACATCAAGGATGATGAAAATAGGTAAAGCATCCTAATATTTTCATATGGAGGGCTTAATTCTCAAAGCACTTTGATCTAGGTAAAGATCAATGTTTTCCTATTTAAGCAGAGTATATTCTTTTCTTTGTGTGGTAAATAATTCATTGTCTTCTCAAATGAGGAAAGGCGGTGAGGCAAATTTCTAAAATGAGATAATAGGTGTAAAGGAAGTCGAAAATAATTGTGGTAATATTATTTTCCCCTTTACCAATCAAGGATCCCCTACCTCTTTTACTCTCCCTCATAACTTATTCACCATTCGATGAACAGTCACAATGTTTCCCATTTCATCATGTGAATTAAATATTGCAATGCAAAAAAATTTCTCAACCTACTCTTGTGGTGGTCTCTACCTCAAGAGAACAAATAAATAAATTACTTCTTAGAGAAAATCACAACAGGAAAAGCATGTGCAATCTCTGTACGTTTTTATCATTTTTAAATTAAGAAGTGGGGCCTTGAAACAATTGTACAATTGTCTCGGTGGAATCAGCCTATAATGTTTGCATCAAGATAGGATGTCTACTTATATTGATGAAAGATGCACCGACCTTGACCAGATTCGACAGAAATGAAAGATATGTCATGCACCAGGCTGCCCTTATCATTTTGACACTAAATTTGTAGTTTGATTGACTACACTCCTTGTTAAAATTATAACAACTTTAAAAAAAAATATAAGCCTAATAATGGACTGAATACAATAAACATCAATAGAATGTTTCTTCAAATATCAAGGATCAATATCTTTACAACTATTTGGAGTTTATTTAGTAAATGCTTATCTATCATTAGTATAATGTTAATTCAGGAATCAATGATCAATACTAAATTTTGCTCGGGACCTTAGCCTTATCCTGAATCACTAATCTATAAATCCATCAATGTTAATCAGTCTCACTATTGAAACCTAAGCCCTCTATGCCTCATCTGAATGTATTAGCGACTTAATATGCACCATCATGAAGAAGCTTCACTTTAAGGCTTCTTACACATCACCCTACTCAGACACCACTTACGGGGTTTCACTTAGTTTGCTAGGGTTGTTGTTTGCACTTTAATTTGTGCACAATAATGATATTGTCATTCTTTGAACTTGTAGGAAAAGTAACAGGATGATTTTAAAGAACCATTTCTCCCAAATCCCTCTGTTGATAAAAAAAAATGCAACAGATAACTTATAAAAGAGAGAGAGAGAGAGCAACACCATAGAATATTACGTTATTCCATTCAAAACCAAGTACTCATGAGTAAAGCTTGGATTACAAAAGCAGTTTAATGTTTAAAAAGATCAAGAAGTAACAAAATGCATAGGTCTTTCCTCACGGATATATCTTACATGTACTGTATAACAGCTCATGAAATGTATGTTTTCTCAAGGTATCGCCTTTTATTTTCCATGACAACAGAAAAATAGGAAATCATGAAATGTTGATTTGATCAAGGAGTTTGTTCCATACCAGAGGTGGACGAACTTGATAAAAAGATTAGCAAAAATTTTGATATGAGTTTCCATTACAATAGAGAATTAATTAATGATCCATGAATGACAAATAACAGACAAATATC
Organism: Solanum gracilifrons; assembly: GCA_029582605.1. NCBI lineage: Eukaryota > Viridiplantae > Streptophyta > Magnoliopsida > Solanales > Solanaceae > Solanum > Solanum gracilifrons. The sequence goes on along the minus strand of JAJOOH010009617.1, from coordinate 29,317 downwards.
GTCATACACTAGAAAAAATAGCAGTCTTATTTAAGGTCAAATTGCATTCTTTAATTCGGTGTAACCGTAGCTTAAGGAAAATATTTCATATCCTTAAACCTAGTCATGAATGAAGATGACCTAATCCATGTAAATACACATACAACGTTGAGCTCATTTCCTTACGATGTTAAGTCAACATATAAGACTAGAAACTACTTAGGTGAGCTCGCATGTACTATCAAGACCAAACACAAGATATTATAAAAAATAAATTCAAGGTATTTTATATCAATACAAACCTTTTTTTTAAGGGTCTTGCACCGGAAGCATAGCCTTATCAAGGGTATTGACGATTGGTTCCATATTCATAGTTTGTTCAACATTCTCTGCCTCATTCTGCAAGGAATAACACTTTATCAGTTATGTCACATCATTAAAAGAAACTATTTTTGTCTCAAAATGTAAACCTACTCTGGCTTACCTTGGTTGAGACATATTTGGAATCTGCTCAATTTGATGGTTGTAGGGTATATCAACATAAAAAAGAGTTAGAAATCATCTGATTCACAAACTTCAACAACCAAATGGATGCTTTCTCTATGTAAATAGGACAAACTAATTTTTGTGGTCAAAATTGTGTTGCAGAAAACCTAATGGAAACGTGATTTTTTTAAAGAACAAAATATCACAGATATAACAGGAAGTTAAGTGAACAAGGCAGTCACTATAAAATACATTACGTGCATAAACAATGCTCCATATTAGAAAATAAATAAAATATATTGTTTCCTAAAATCAGTTACAAATGTTGCCCTCTGAGGAGAAGATGATGGCACAACAAAATGGACTTGACGTACCACATTATCCATATTCTGTGCAGCCTGAGAATTTAACCAAATCACGCATTTAGATTATCATATAGTAGTCTATAAAAGAGAGAAATTTGACTTAGAAAAAGCCAAGGAAAACCTCAGCATATGGATCTTGGGCATGCTTAGCCTGAATAGAGCTGAACATACTATAGAATGAATCTCACCAATCAACTAGAAATCCCTCCAGAGATTCGATAGCTGGACAAATAGAAGAACTAAATTATTGTACATTAGCACATCATAACAAATTAAAAATCAGTTACTATATTTTGCACAACATTTGAAAATAAAGAACAACAATTAATACAATTCTATAAACACGAAAAGAGTTGTTGAGCATGAATTGACCCTCACTAATTGAACCATAAAATTAAAAGAATTACATCAACTATCATTCTCTCCAATCTATTTGTATGGATACTTTTTGTATGTTACACTCCCTCTAAACCAATTTTCTGTGACACTTTCCTTATGAATTTATCCCCCCAAAAATGTAACATTTATGCATTTAAAAATAATTTTAGGTTTAAAATCCTCATGTTAATATGATATTTTGTAGGCATACATGTGTAAACCTTTGTTTACACCACATGTTTCAACAGTCCTCTTTTCTTTCTCTAATTTTTGGGCACGATGACACATAAATTTGAATAAGGGAGGTATAAGCTTAATTTGAGAAACTATATAACTCTCTTCATGCATGATAAATATGGTTCTCTCTGAATATCCTCAAATTATCACGAAATTGAAAGAGTATACTTTCATGTTTACTCAACTCTCCAAGTACGCTAAGATAATGGTTGTTGTCTCTAGGGCACGGATGAGTTAGTTTGTCTATGGTATTTTTGAGATTGTAGAATGTAGAAATGTGATGCTGGTCAAGGAGATGGACATCTCTTGCTTGATAACTCATTCTCAAAAGATCGAGGAGGAAAAGATAGGGATAAAAAGAGGCTAGAATAGATATTGTTGACTACTCTTAATAGAGGTAAGGAGGTGGTAGTCAATATCTATTTCATTAGAAGTACTCAATATCGACCCTATATTCTACTAGATCTCTAGTTCCTACGTTGAGAAAACATAACAAGGATTGGCACCAGGCTCTTAAACATAAGGCAATGTTACTAGTGGTCGCACTTTGTAGTGTGTCAGAAGTGCTGTAAGAATAATCCAAGAGAGTATATGATTGGTATGGGTTGTTATTTTAGATGTTGTATGACACGTCAGAGTCGGGTTAGGAATTCCAAATGAACTAGGAGTTCATGTTCTCACTTTTCTTTATTTTCCAAGCTTGAATCTCTCCTCAAATTAATGCAGCTTGAGGGATTGCCCATTGACCATAGGAAAGGGAAAGGATATTTGTTAGCCAACTCAACCTAACACTACAATAGCTCTAGTAGGTCACCTAAATAAGCAAGGTACCTCATATAGAACTAGTGGCGGATAGCATAACAACTTCTACGCTCTTCAAATTCGATAGGATCATGATGGTTCACATGATATAGTCACTAGTCTGTTATGAGTCTTTCAATTTGATGTTTATGCATTGTTAGATCACATTTTCCTCTGTGACTCCGTATGTTGCTGTGAAATTTAATGTTATTCCCAAAATCCTATCAGAACCCTTCTCAATGTCTACTCTTATTGATGACACAATTTTAGCTAAAAGGATATACAGAAATTACCCAGATTCCATCTTTCACAAAATTAGCTCAATTGAGCTAGTGGAGTTAGCCATGCTGATTTTGATATCATTTGCAGCATGGACTTGCTACTCACTTGTTATGCCTCAGAAGGCTGTAGAACATGAATCATTATATTTCAATTTCCTAATGAGTCAATCATAGTATGGAAGTGTAGTACTTCATTGCCAATAGGTCGGTTTGTCTCTTACCTTAAGGACACATAGATATTTTATAAGAGTTGCATCAACCATCTAGTTTGTGTTAAGGATTCCATTTTCAAAATCCCAAGTATTTAGTCAATCCATGTAGTGAATAAAGTCCCAGAAGTGTTTCCCGAGGATCTTCCCGTATTTAATCCCAAAAGGGAAATTATCTTTGGTATAGTCATTCTTCAAAATATGGAGCCTATTTTTGTCCTTTCTTATAGAATGATTTCGGATAATCTTAAGGAGTAGAAATATCAGTTAAAGGAACTTTTAAACAAAGGTTTCATCATACCCAACATCTCTCCATGGGGTGCTCCAGTTCTCTTTGTGCATAAGAAATATTATTCTATCACAATGTGCATAGATTCATGCATAACCCTCCAAAATCAATCTCTTCTCTCTCAAGTTTTCTATCAAACAAAACTAGGGTTCCAAGCTTTAAATCTCCATTCAAGGAATTTAAGCTAGGGTTCTTCATTTCTAGATATGCTGGGATTTCATCAATGGATATCCCTTCACCCATTGGGTTCCAAAGAACTTAATTTTTTTTATTTCTTATGAATTCTCCAACCCTAGGGTTTCTATGATTTTATGGGTTTTTATTGTAAATCATATATTCTTCATAAATGATCCCTAATTGCATGTCTTACTTATGAATTTCATGTTTTAAATGTACTTTTCATGAACACATCAATATCAAGTGTTTTCACTACTTAAAATTATGCTATGATAGATGCATGTCTCAAATTATTTTTCTTTTCATGATTTATTATGCTTAATATAAAGTATCTTTCAGTAAAAAATTTAGTTTTCATAATTTATGAGCTACTCAGTATTTATGAGTTATTTGTGTGAATCAACATTATTATATTATTGTTGTTTCCATTTTAATTGCATATTTCCATGAGAGTTATACTTAGCACCAAGTGGTTTAAAGGATGGAGGATTTCAGTCCACATCTGTGGACTTTAATTAGCAATCTCTAAGTCCCAAAACTACTTTGATCATGCATAAAAGAATAGCTTAATGCATGAAACATCTTTTATTAACCCAAAGTCCGAGTAAGGCCCGCAACACAAATGGATATGACTTAGGTAGCCTATCATAACTCAAATATCGATGATTGATTTTACATCTCACCTTAAGTTACAAGCCACATGGAGACTACTTTTAATAAATGATAATCTGTTATAAACTAAAAGACTAACTTCGCATCATCTGTGGGAGTTCCAACATCAACTTCATTGCCGAATGCCGCAGTAGCCTCATGCATCCCCTTCTTAACAAAGTAAGCATAACGACACTTGTCCAACCTGAAGAATAACCAATAAAATCTCACTAATTTGGTATAAATTATTTTCTCTAAATTATTTTCATGATGAAGTCCCCATCAAATAATAATTAAAAGGAGAAAAATTCAAATATGACTCTATTATATTTTATATTGGTCAATTTCATCCTTTCATTATACTTTTGTCCTCTCATGAACATACAATTATCAAACTGTCTCTATTTGTTCCTATTATTAGTTGAGCTCATGGTGAATATGAGAAAAAGTAGTTAATACTAAAGTATAACACTAATTTAAGTTGGACTTAATTAAGGGTTAAGAAAATGAAAATATAGTAAGATTAAACAAAATCTTTTATAACAAACAAATTTCCTAAATTTAGGATAATGTAGGTATTAATGATTTTTCACCCTTTTAAATCCATCTACCCTGTCCATATTTTAGTAGGTTGTATTTAATTTTTTAAATTAATATATCATTTTTGGGCATGAAACAAGACACTTGTATAGAAATTAGGGTCATTTTTATTAGATCTGTGGCCCAAAAATTCACAAGAAAAAATATCTAAACATAAAAATGTATGTATTTTTATTTTGTTTATTTCATAGTAAATGAAAGAAAAATATATTTTGAAAATAAAACTTTTAAACAAGAAGAAAAATAATTTTGAATTTGATGGATTGAATTATAACCTATTATTTTATAATTTTGATGCAACCATATATTTTCTATTGATCTCACCAAGATTGACCCCAATGAACAATTAGACATGTTTTAAATCAACTCAACCCTTTTGAAAGAATACTAAAAAAATATATATAAAAATTAATGTTTTACATGAAAAAAAAATTATCAAAAAGAATCCTCACCTTAAATTATGAAAACATAAAAGTAGAAAAGAACACGACAAAACACCATATATCATAAAAAAAAAAAGTCATAAATTTTATACTCACAGTTTTTGATGATTCGATGAGGCCATGATCTGAAATGAAATGGAGAAAGAGAAGAAAATGGGGGTGAAGGCCAAATGGAAGACAAGACACAACAAAGAAAATATATTTTTTACTTGAGAATGATGAGTGATAAAAGAGATAAGAAAAAAAAGAATGCAAATAAAGAAAACAAAGAAAAAAATGATATCTACATTTTCATTATTAAAATAGAAAATTATTTATCACAAAGTGTATGTAATAAAAAAAAAATGGCATGTAAATGAATGATGGGTGACATTTTACAAATAAAAAATTGTATTGACTTTAAAAGAGTGAGAAAGAAAAAAGAGAGGACTAAAAGGTTGAAAAAAAGGAAAAAGAAATCTACAATTTCATTGTTAAAATGGAAAACTATTTATTATAATAGTGTGCAATATAATGAAACGCAATATATACATAATATGAATGATGGGTGATAATTTACAAACCAAAAATTATATTTACTGAAGGAGAGTGAGAAAAAAAATAGATGGGAAAAAAGATGCAGAATAAGAAAACCAAATCCATTCTATCATTGTTAATATGAAAAAATAAATATTTTAATGTGTGTAGAAAAAAAAAAAGATAACTAAACAATGCAGTAAATTGAAGGATTTGTGATAATATTGCTAGTGAATAAAATAAAAAACATATGCACAAAAACATTTAAATTAATAAAAAGTATTCTTATTTTATCTCCACAACTATGATTTTCTTTGTGACTTGAAGTTTTATTTCTTTTTTAATCAATTATTCACATTACACTTTTTTACTTAAAGAATATTCCTTCTATATAGTAGAACAAAAATATTTTATTTACTTCATATGCCTTGGACTCCTAAAGTCATTGGTCAATTTTAAATATTTTTCTGAAAAAATAAGTGTGTGAGGTTTAATAGAGAAAGTATAAGGTCTTGTCCGGTAATTTTATTTTTAATAAATTGATTTGTTTGCCAAATTTAAAAAGTATATGAATATCAGTTCTTAACTATAAGGTCTGCATTTCTTTAGTTTTTTTTGGGTTGGCGGTGACTTTTCTTGGTGGGGATATACAAGTGTCATCACGTCCATTTTTTGGTCGTGACAAATGGTATCGGAGCCCCAAGTTCATAGGACTAACATGTACAAGCCATGTCTAAATAGAGTCTCGAGGATCAGTACAGAGACGCCTATACTTATCTTCAACATGCTATAAACATTGCTAAGAAACTTCCTTTTTGTTCATCCTTTCTTATCGTATGTGGTTACCTTCGCTAGTGTTGAGTTGTCGTGTGTTATTTTATGTCAAGGGCCAGAGATTATTTTTCCAAATGTAGAGGGGAGGTAGTCTCCGAGGCTATTGTTCAGTCACCAGCTTGGGTTAAAGGTAGGGCCGAGATAGAGGTCTTACTCATATAGTAGCACGAATTAGAAGTTGTGATCGTAGAATTGCACCAGTCTAACATAGAGATAGAAGGGCTTCTCCATACCACATGTTGAGGTTGTTGAGGACCATGTTCCTCTAGAGTTTGGAGCTCCCTTGTTTCAGGAGACTTTGTTGAGGATGTTAGGTGTGCCGAAGAACTTCTCTTAGGGTGGGTGGCGGGATATGTACCCCACAGGGTTCTCATACAAGGGTAGGGGCGCAGACCCTATATCAACAGCAGGTTCCAGGTATTCAGGATCATCTGGTTCAACCACATGTGGTTCTGACACCAGTTATGGGTGTTCAGATTACTCCTGAGATTTTTCTGATGATAGCTAAGCTAAAGTGTTACGAGAAGATTCAGAATATGAAACCACCCCTGTTTCAAGGTGGTAAGAGTGAGGATGCTCATGAGTTCTTTACATTGTACCATGATATGCTTGAGGTAGTTTGTATGATTGATGCTTGTGGTGTTTGATTTGTTGCACTGCAGCTTCGTCGACATGCCAGAGAGTGGTGAAGGAATTTTTTGAGGTCTAAACCTGTTGGATCTTCCCTTTTTCAGTAGGATTTATTCTCTAGTGCCTTTTGTATCGCTTCGTTCCTTAGAGTGTGAGGGAAGAGAATCGATTGAGGTTCAAGAGCTTGACTAAGCGAAGTTTTTCTAGAAACATGTACGAGGCCCGTTTTCTTTGAGCTTTCTAGGCATGCTATGACCATTGGTCCGGATGAGGTAGATAGTGTTTGCATGTTTTTGAGGGGGTTGACTTTTTCTGTCAGGTCTTATGTTCTAGAGCAGCCAAAGTGGGCGCTTCCTTCCAGTCAATTGTGAGAACAACACAGGAGGCGGAGTTGATGGGTTTAGAGGAGCTTGGGGAGCTCAAAAGGTCCCATACTTTCTAGTAAATTTATTGGTACCGTATCTAGAGGAAGAGGATTGCATAGAGGTAGTGACTCCTTTCAGCGCCATGTACCAGTTAATGATTCTTTGCAAATAGTTGAGAGTAGGCAGTCAACCCAATGATCTTATGGTTCTGGCTGAGGTGTCGATGGTTGTTCGTTTGGTCTACAGTAGAAGTTATTTGTGCCTACATCTTGCTTTACTTGTGGGGATCGACGTCATGTGGTGCGACTGTTCTCTCTACACACTCATTCAGCACCTCAACATACTTATGCAACTACTCCTGCCAGGGATTGAGCTCCTTCGTCTACCGGTCGAGGCAAAGTTCAATCCAGAAGAGGTGGTAGTACTTCTAGAAGAGGTACTCCAGCTCCGCAAGGTGAAGTTAGAGCTTTTCCAGGGAGGCCTCAGGCCGAGATTTTTTATGTTGTGATCACAGGTACCCATGCATTTTTGTAGCCATCAATTTTAAAATATACAAACAATTGTGGTATATAATAGTTCTTCTCATCCAAAGCCATCTAATTTTTTATGTTTTTTTTCATACCTAGGTACACTATTTTTATAATCAACAACTCTAAACTTTTTTTTCAGTCGAACTTGACAATTGGGATGGAGAATTATTAAGACCTCCATCATTTTTGTCACCAACTAGATCTTCAACTCCATCAGGTTAATAGATACAAAAGATATACAAAGACGGAGATGGGTATAATTTGATTCAAACTGTGATCTTGTTGTAGTAGAACCTTTAAAAAAATTTGTACACAAATCATGAACAGGTAGAGGTGATGTTTTCTTTCTAAACATCAATACACCACCAAAAAAATGTTAATATAATTTTTGTTTTTGTAAATATTATGAAAACATACTAGTTCAAAGAGAAAAAAAATGGCGTTTCATTGGAAAAAGAGAGGAAGAAAGTTTGTAGGGAGAGAGAACAAAGTCACACATAGAGAAAAAAATGACGAGTTATTATTTTAAAGCATATTAAATAACTCTAAATGGTAATAAAACTCTCCTGCATATCTAATTTGTTTAGATCTTTTCAAATCCAATAAGAGGCTTTTTTAAACAAAGAAACAAACAGACTTAATGGTTAAATCTAAATGATTAAGATTAAGATTTTAAAACCAAATACACTTAATGGATTGAATATGAATGATTCAAATCCAGACCTCCATTAAGTGCAAACAAATGAAGCCTTACTCTCCTCTCTTACACGGTTTAAATCATATAATTATATTTGTTTTTGTTGCTATAAAGTATCTATAACTGCAGATATATCAATTTAGAGCAAAACATTATTTTCTCCATTTTATCTTCTTCACCATTACAAAGGATGTTATGTGTACATTAAAAGCACTTTATTTTCAATAAGTGCTCGAGAGTTGAATCATCTAAATTTAATGTCAAGGAGAAGGTGGCAGTGCAGACTGCACACACACATTAGTTTTCTTCACTTTGGCTAGTTCATTACACAATTTAATTAATGATCATTTCATCGTCTTGTTAATAATTAATTTACAATTAAAAAATATAAATATTATTATTTAATATTAAATTTGGTGGAGGGGATAATGGTAATCCAACTTTGAAGGTTGGAGATTCCAACTTTAAAGGTTGTAGATTCCCACTTTTAAGAATATATATGATATATTTGTCACACGCTTATTGTTGCTACTCTTGGTTTAAACATATAGGCATGACGAACAAACAGATCTGTATTTTTTTTCTCCATTTTGTGCCTTTATTCGCTAAAGTATGCACTTTATTTGTGTTTTGCACTTAAAGCCCTAACATATCTCAGAACTGTTTTGCACTTATTAATTTTAATTACACTGATTTCTATTTATTTTATACACAGATAGGCCTAAAATGTCCCTTAACAATTAGAATCTGTACAGAACCACCGTGAATCCATCTTTCGTCTAACACCCCAGAAATATTTTGAGCTAAGTCTTGAACTGTCTTTCGTTGTGAGTAGGATTTTACTAAGGAATTAAAAATTTCTTAAGTGTTAAGGTCACTAGATGTAGCACCTTGAGTTCCAAAAAGAATTAAATTGGAAACAGCAAAATCTGAAATTTTTCAAGGTAAGCTAAGTATCAGTTTTGGGTTGACTTCAAACAATCATAAATCCTAGCTCAGGATGATTTAGGTGTTCTACTAGATACCGTAGGAAAGATATTTGAATTATCTATTAAACGCCACCAATTTTTCTCAGTTCGAGTTTGTATGAGGGAGATATGTCCATTCGAAGTTAGGCTGTCTAGATAAGGAAAGTCAAAACCGGATTTTAGAGGAGTATTTTGGTCTTTTCCCTACCAAGTCAGGTTTAATTCATTTTTAGAGGTATTACGGGTCTAATACTATTGGTTTTAGTTTTATGATCCTAAAATTATCTTAGGGTTTTAGTTGAGAGTTCAAGAAGAGAAAAGAAGAAAAGTTTCCTATCTTTCATACTCTTAATCATGCAATAGAGCTACGTCATAGAGATTTATTCATACTCGTGCATTTCTCAGATTCATTCGACTACCCATCATACTAGAGGTGGTTGAAAAGTAAAGCGTAAAGATCCTTATGGATAAGTTGTTCTTACAAAAAGTCATGAGACTCCAGAGGGGCTTGAGAGAAGCCCATAAGTAAGTTAAGTGTTCAGTTTCAGAGAAATGCAGCCATAATTATATGAATCATGCGTTTGAGATAAAATACAGTTGTGCTCTTTTCCTTAAGCCTTGTTTCACCTCAGATCTTTATGAGGATGTATGTTTAGATGCGGGGTAAAATTTTCACTTGAAAAGGTAGCATGAGTAACGAGATCATGAGCAGTAGTAGTGAAAAAGGCTAGAGTTAGAGTAAATTATGTAGAGGATTACTTATCTAAGTAAGGGAGATGGTGTTTTGGCAATCTATGTTATTATAGTCATGCACCTAGTAAGTTAATAATGTAGAGTTTTCCCTTATGGGTAGACTAAGAAGTGATAAGTAGTAAAGATTCCATCATAGGAGGTTGAGTGTGTTCTAGCTAGAGAGAAGTTGGTGCTGAAGTGTCATTGTGTAGGAAATGACCAAGTGTAAGTGTTGAATAGAAGATCAGGAGTATTCATGAAGTGATAGCTCTAAGCTAGCCTTATGATTTGTTTGAGAGGGTCATAATGTTCATAAGGTTATAGAACTGATTAAGTAATAAAGTATAGTATAGTAGGTGAGCAATTGTAATGATATTCGGGTTTAGTAATAAACATTAAACTTGAATTTGAGATGATTATCATGATCAAAAGAATTTCAACATGAGGGTGCTGATGTTAGTCTTGAGGTTTGATATAAAAGACTTGAGGAATTGAGATGTTAGCTTGAATAGATATGAGTTGTACAAGTGGGAGACCCTAACCTTTAGATAAGGGAAGTGAAGTGTGACTAAGTCACAAGAGTAATAAGAGCATTAAGAGGTGTACCAAGAGGGTATGTAACCAAAAGAGGTTAAGGGAAACACCATAGAAAGAGGTCTTAGTACCGCTTATTGATAGTTCGGTAGGCATGAGATAAGCTTCTGGCAAGTGTTATATTAAAAGAAGAGGTAGACGATTTAGAGATGATGGAATATGTCCATATCTTTCAAGTGTTAGCTTTAGACCTAAGGGGTAGATGACAAGATGAGAAATCGAGACAAGTGTTTGAAATTAAGATGCTAATGAATTCAAAGAGTTTGGGGGATATCTTTTTAGAGGTCGTTTTTGTAATGGAGTGATGTTAAAAAGAGGAGGTTGATGTTCTTTTCGTGTTAGTGATGGTGTGATAATTCCATCTAAGGTTATTAACAATGAGGAAGAAGAGGATTTGGTTTTACTAATAGAAATAGTTAAATGAGAGACCTTAGTTGGACCTGAAGGAGTTGGTTAGTAGGAGTTCATGGAGTTAATCAAGTTCTAAGCTTGAATGTGGTGGTAAAGTGTAGTAGTTTTGCGTGAGATTCCTTATAGAGAGGTATAGAACCCGAACTTAATGATTTGGGTTAAGCTTGAATTTAGTAAGAGCATACCATTATATGCACACCTTAGTAAAAGTAACCCAGTCCAGTCGTCATTCGAGGACGAATGATCCCAAGGGGGAGATATTGTAACACCCTAGAAAAATTTTGAGCTAAGACTTGAACCGTCCTTCATTGTGAATAGGAATTTACTAAGGAATTAAAAATTTCTTTAAGTTTTAAGTTCACTAGATGTAGTACCTTGAGTTTCAAAAAGAATTAAATTGGAAATAGCAAAATCATTAATTTTGCAAGTTAAAATCAGTATGAGTTTTGGGTTGGCTTCAAACGACCATAAATTCTAGCTAAATATTATTTAGGTATTATATCAGATACCGTAGGAAAGATATTTGAATTGTCTTTCCAAAACCATCGAGTTTTCTCAGTTTCGAGTTCATATGACGGAGATATGTGCATTCGAAGTTGGGCTGTCTAGATAAGGAGAGTCAAAACCGGATTTTAGAGGGGTATTTTGGTCTTTTCCTTACCAAATCAGATTTGATTCGTTTTTAGTAAGGTTTTAAGGGTATAATCATGTTATTTTCAGTTTTATAATCCTAAAATTAGCCTAGGATTTTAGTTGAGAGATCAAGAAGAGAAAAGAAGAAAAAAGAGGAGAAAAGAGGAGATGATCAAAGCGTTCGTTGAGAGTCTTGCATTTCGTTGTGGATTTTTGCCGTTGTTTTAATCCCTAAGAGATATGTAAGCTTCCATACTGTTTTATTAGTTCACCCACACGCCAATCATGTTATTTTCAGTGAAATTTCATTCCTGAAGTTGAATGATTAGAGTTCTTGATAGGTGTTCTTCAAGTTCATTCTAAATCTTACTGAGTTGTGGTTTTGATGATTTCTTGAGATGAAATTTAGTAATTTGAGTGTTTTTTTAGTGTATTAGAGTGTAATTATGTTAAATAATTGAATACAAGTGATTGGGGAAAAAACCCTTCGATTCTAGGCGAGTTAGGGTGAGAAAACGAGCAAAGAAAGTCGTCGAAGTTTTCTGGGTTGGGGCCTGGCGTGTCATGCCAGGATGAGCTCCCCAACCACTTCGCTGAACTTAAGGGGCTGGTACCACGCACCACTCTGAGCGCCAGGGTCACTTGCCCCCACCCGTTCTTCATCATTTCGTCTGTTTGAGTTCTTTCAAAGGGTACCTTTACTCCCTCTTTGATTGTAAACACTCTAAACTACTTTTACACGCCTAGAAATCATTCATAACTTGAATCATAACCTTGAATTCATAATTCAAATTCAAGGTAGAGTTTAGACTTAGGTTTTGAGAATTATTTCGAATATTCTAAGAAAGTCCCATGAGTCCTTTTGTGGAGTCTTCTACAACTTCTTGTAGCTTGTTTCAAGAGTCAAGTAAGTGAGAATGAGAGCGAGGAGAATGTATTTATGAGTGTAAACAATCACCTAGATCCTTCATATCATGAACCATAACTCTTGAACTCATAATTCACATTCAAGAGAGAGTTAAAAGTAGAGTTCAAGAAAGCCTTTGTGTTCAATTGTGAATCCTCTGACATCAACTATCGATTTGAACTAAGTTTTGAGGTGGTAAGTAAGTGAATGAGAAGTGTCGTATACATTAGTTCCATGTAGCTTTTAGACCTTCTAGTCAAGTTGTTCATGCCCTTAAATTCTGCATGGACTCCATAAATTGAGTATCATTGAGAGAGGTAATATCTTCAACTTCTAGAGTATTGAGTTCCCTATCCCCTTTGAGATTATATTTTATAATCATGGAACTATTTCATGTTACCCATGAAGTCCTTCGGTTGAAGTGTTCATGCCCATAATTTTGAATGAACCCTATAAGTCGAACAATCTAGAGATGAAACGTGTCTTTGAGTCCTTTAGTTGAGTAGTTCATGCTCATAATTCCGCATGAACCCACTTAGTTGAGCATTCTTGAAATGAGTAGTATCATTGAAGTTCTTGAGTTCCAAATATTGAGTTCTATCTATGGTTATTGAAAACCTTGCATTGAGTCATTCACGTCCATAAATCAGCATGAACCATATTTTAAGAAGTCTTTTACAAATGTTTTAACTTTGTTTTAAGACTAAAGCTTTGAAGTTGAGTAAAGAGTAAGAGTAAAGTTCATTTTCCTTAAAATGATATATGGGAACTAAGTATTTCCAAGAGTAAATGTTTTTCACATTTAAGATGAGAGGAAATTGAGATTTCCAAAAGAGTTTTGAACAAGAAAGGGAACATCGATTTCAAGAGAGCTTTTAAGCAATGTTTTTGAGTAATTATCTCAAACCAAAGAAAGAAGTTTTGTTTTTACAAACAGATGAGCTAGGATATTTTGGGAGTAGTATTGAGCACCGATATGGGGATGAGTTTTAGTTAAGATAACTCATGTCTCCATAAACCATGTAGCCATCATGGGTAGTAAAGGATCATACTTTTTAGATGACTCCTTAAGATGCTTTTAGCATAAGCTAGTGGATCCACTAAGTTAAGCATTCTATATGACGGAAAAGTATAGGACAGTTCTTGTAGTGCGGGTAAGATGTTGTATCACCCACCACTTAGGCTCATAGTGGTGGTTGTCGGTTAGAGAAACTCCCACAAAAAATATATTACTTTATTATATAAGTAAAGTTCAGTTTGTTATTGCATTTTCTTTAACGAAGTAAGTTGTTTTTACTGTTTTATAGAGCTTTACATATATTGCATGTGTGTTAATGATTTATATCGACTTGAGTATCTAGAGTTGAGTACCCAGAGTCGAATAACATATCTTTGAGTTGACTATCTAATCTCTGAGTTGAGTTGAGTATTCTTGAATACTTCTAAGTTGAGTAAGTTTGAGTAGTTTTGAGTATTCTTGAGTATTATTTGAGTTGGGTAAGTTTTAAAAGAGGTAAGTATGTCTCCTTTTTATCAAGTTTCAAGCTTCTTTTTATGTTTTAGAATTTCCCTTACATGCTCGTACATTCCACATCCATTTGACCTGCATCTTTTCATGATGCAGACACGGGTATTCAGGATCATCAATAGGAGATTCTATATCCGGCAGTTCGAGTTAGTTATGGTGAGCCTCCTTGTTTTCGGAGGATTTCATTTACTTTTCAGTTTAGTTATGATGTCGTGGGTCTTGTCCCGACGTCCATCTTTATCAGTAAGAGGCTTCATAGATAGTCAGTATAGTTGAGAAGTTTGTATTATTTATTTATTTTATTAAATGTTTTAAAGACATAAGTTGCCTATTTTATGGGCAGTTGAATATATTATTTTTATTCTAAGTTGTTCATTTGAGTTATTGTTTTACAAAGTTTAGTTTATCGAATTTTATTTCAGTATTAATCTTCTGCATGCTTAAGTTAGTCTTCCGCTTGTAGTTATCCAGCATAAGGGTTCGCTTAGGGAGCATCAATGGTTCTTGAGTGTTGACCACATCCACGGTGTAGACTCGGGTCGTGACAAACTTGGTATTAGAGTACAAAGTTCAAGTGTCCTAGTGTGTCTATGCAACCGTGTCAAGTAAGATCTTGTTTATGGTTGTGAGGGTCTAACTTCTATAAATGAGTGACTACAGACATTTAAGAAAAGTTTCCCATCTTTCATACTCTTAATCGTGCAATAGAGCTACGTCATAGAGATTTATTCATACTCGTGCATTTCTTGGATTCGTTCGACTACCCATCATAATATAGGTGGTTGAAAAGTAAAGTGTAAAGATCCTTATGGATGAGTTGTTCTAAGAAAAAGTCTTGAGAAAGTCATGAGACTCCAGAGGGGCATGAGAGAAGCCCATGAGTAGGTTAAGTGTTCAGTTTCAGAGGAACGCACCCATAATTATAGGAATCATGCGTTTGAGCTAAAAGCGAGTTGTACTCTTTTCCTTAAGCCTTGTTTCACCTGAGATCTTTATGAGGATGTATGTTTAGAGGTTGGATAAGATTTTCACCTGAAAAGGTAGCGTGAGTTAAAAGATCATGAGCAGTAGTAGTGAAAGAGCCCAGAGTTAGAGGAAAGTATGCAGAGGGTTTAGTTATCTAAGTAAGGGAGATGGTGTTTTGGAAAGCTATGTTATTATAGTCATGCACATAGTAAGCTACTATTGAAGAGTTTTCCCTTATGGATAGACTAAGAAGTGATGTGTAGTGAAGATTCCATCTTCGGAGGTTGAGTGTGTTGTAGCTAGAAAGAAGTTGGTGAATGATGAGTCCACAAATTGGACTCATTTAGGGCTTTATTTTGATAGAAATAGTGTCCCCAAATGTTTATTTTGTCTCAATATCTAATGAAAACTCTTATGTTTCAGGTATTTGTAGTTTTAGTGGAAGCATGGACACTTAGGCGTAAAATGGAACAAAAAGGTTTTAAAGAACGAAGAAGTTGAAGCTTGAACATTGCCAAGCATAATTGGCGATTCGCCGAAGGGACGCACTCCGCCCTTTGTTCCAGGACGCGAAGCCCTGAAGGAGAAGGATCAAAAAGGCGATGAAAGGAGCAGTCGGTGTTTCACCAAATAATTCCGTGAAGTAATACTATGTCATCCAATGAAACAGAGCATGATGATGTTGAAGGCTAGTGCCAGACGGCGACGAAATACACCAAATGACAAATCGCCGAGTTAATCGGTGATTCCGACTAACCTCATCGAAAGATCCGCCAGCACTATTTTCTGAAGTCTATAAATACTAAAAAATTTATTAATTTTTAAGACTCGAACATTTATTTTAATTTTCACAGTAGAATAATACTTTTTAGATATTTTCTCTCAAGTTTGGAGAAGGATTTTGGGAGACTTGAAGAAAAAAGGATTTCATCTTCCCCAAGTTGGAAGTAGGTCTTCTCCATTCTTCTTGCTTTGCTTAAATAAAGGTTTAATTCCTTATACCCATTTAATTTTAGTATCATTTTAGGTTTAATTTGTTATTTCTTGATGTGTGGCTAAAAACCCCATTCTTGAGATGTGATTTAGCAAATATGTGTTGATATTATTGTTGGGTCTTGCTTGCTGATAGGTTAGATGTATTTTAATGGTGATTTCACCTAGTGGTTGTGGTTTAATTTAATGGGTTTGTAGTTGCAAATACAAAACCACCCATGTGTTTTCAGCTTGCTCGAGAGGGAGGTCGCGAAACCAAGACCGCTAGACTGATGGCCTAAGGAGTAGGTCGACACGAGGTTCAGCCCGAGAGGGTGAGCCCTAGTCCCATATCATAACATCCATCTCGAGAGAGTGAGTGGGGTAAGGCATAGGCTAGCCTTCATGCGGCAAATGGGTGTCTGAGAGGAATGCATTTGAAATGGTGTAAGTTGCCTGAGAGGGAACTTATTTCCATCTAAAGCTTAGCCTAGTGACTATTATCTTGCAAATTTCCTATCGAAAGCATGTACCTAACGATTTATCTCAACTTGTATTGCAGTCACACCCCAAGAAGTTGTCCCCATACTTGATTTTCTTGTTATTTTTGTTGTTTTTACTACTTGTGACAAAATCCCCATTTCATATTTGACACCTTTGTGTCACCCCTTTTAACTTACAATATTTTTAATCGTTAATGTCTTTAGCTATGACTAGTTAGAACTAAATTTTATTTTTCTATTAATTCTCAAAACCACTCCCTTGGGATACGACCCCAACCCTTGGTTGAGTTACTATATTATCGACGATTCTAGACACTCATACCATAGGATAGTGTTGTCGGTCACGATAAGCATCAAAATGGCACCGCTGCTGGGGAGTGGTGTTATTTTAAAAAATTTAGATTAGTAGAATTTTTGTTCTTCTTAGTTGTAGTTTACTAATTTAATTCTTAGTTCTGTTTTGTGATTTGTCTGAATCTAAACAGGGGAAGCATGCCTGGCAAGAAATATTCTGTTACCAATGGAGTTTCCTCCATTAGAGGTAATGATGTATCGATATCGTATCCTAACCTTCAAGCAATTGGAGGATGAGTGGATCCATGAGACATGCAAGATTCAATGAACTGCTAACTTAATGCCCCACTCATTGAATTCCCTGTACGATCCTCCTTGATTGCTTCTACCGAAGTCTTGGCCTCAAAAACAAGATGTTGGTTGACCAACTCCTTCCTGGAGGGACATTAAAGCAGCCATATGCAATAGCAGTCCAACTACTTGACAATATGGCTAAAATGAGCCAAGAGGTTGAAAAGGTTTTCTTGATGATCACACTCATGACTCAAATGGATGAGTTAAAAATAAATATGGTGAAGGTCGAAGCTCATTGCAAAAGGAAGGATCAATACATTCCCCCTAATAATAGAAGAAATAATCAGAATAAGGAGATCAAACACATCGAGGGAATGCTCTCAATGATTCTCCGCAAGGTGACCGAGCAAGACAAAGAGCTGGAGGGATTGAAAGAAGACATCGAAGGAATGAAACGAATTATTTGGTCTCATTCTAAAGTTGTCCAACTACTCGAGGACCTAATGAGTCATGCGTTGCCTCAACTCCATCCACAGAGAAACAATGGGTGGCCTAATGAGGACATGGCCAACCCCAACAACGAAATTTGAACAATGACTTGCTTCACGCCATGAGGGTAAATAAGGCGCTTATTGGGACACAACCCAAGGTCCTAAGTGACTAGGTTTTTGCTTTTATGAATAATTGTGCGTTGATGTTGTAGGTTAAAGTGAACGGATTGCAGATAAGTAAAGATTGGCGAGCAAAAATCCATCTGCAAACCGCCAAGTAGGTCAGCGACCCTGACTGGATTCGCCCTTTGGCTCAATGCACGTGCTATACAGAGCTTGTAAAACTAGGCGAACTCAAAAAGTAGTCGGCGTATCGCCATCTTGTCTGACGATTTCGACTCAGCTCACCAACCTGATCCCCAAAGAAACTGATGCTTTACAGAAATAGAGGGATAAATGACCACTAAATGAATCACCGAGTAGGTTGGCGAGTGCGACAAACATCGCCAAATGGATACAAATTAAACTTCGTATATTGCCAACAGTCACATTTCTTCATTCTTTCTCACTTTCAAACTCCATAACTTCACACCACAGTAGTATTTTACATTTTGTCTCCTTAAATTAGTACTTTAGTCACGAATTAGCGTTTGGAACTCAGATTTTCATTTCCCCTTATCATTATAATTTTGTTTACTCAGCAAAAATGTTAGTTTCTGAAAAACCTCCGGTTGCTTTGGAAGAGTTCAACCTCATCTGCAATCTAGGTGTCCATTAATGCATGTTAGATCTCTTTGATATGAGTAGAAGTTTTCGAATGCCTCGTTCTAATTTGTAAATTGGGACCTAATTGTTCTTACCATCTGAATTCCTTTTTCACTCTGCTTACCTTAAAACTAAATGTGGTGAGCTTTGCATAATGGGTGTTGACCATGATTGGGTGATGTCAGTCTTGGCATAATTTCATTAATGCATAGTTTAATTTTGTTTTTGGGGTTTATACGATCGATTTTGAGAAGTGAGTTAAATCTCAGGCACGTTAAGCCAGTCGGCGAGCTGATTTGAGCACGCCGAATTACTCGGCACTTCGCCTACTAACCCTGAATTGCCCTTAATTTCATAACTGAAGTGTTGTGGGATCTGTAACCTTCGGTGGACATATGCATGATTGCCAAAGATGTTTGGCGATTCGCTGAGTAGACCGGTGAATCTGTCTGCAATTTTGTGCTACAATGTCAATACTAACTATTCTCTCTAACATTTTACAGATATGGACAAACAACCGACTAGAGGAAGGGAGAAAGGATTTGTGATCAGTGAAAATACACCTCCACCTAAGGGCAAGGCCATCACAACTTCAAAAAGTAAGGGGAAGAGCAAATCCCTCGAGTTATCCGACGCAAGCTCTGACAGCACAGGCTTCTACACCGCTGAGCCACCCACATATAACATTGAGAGTGCGCGGTCTGACGAAGACTATCAGACAGAGGCAATGAGAGCTGAATTACGATCCAAAATGATACGTGATCCATATCGGATCAGAAATAGTTAATCCACCACTCTAACTCCTCCAGCTCCAGAGCAAGCATTAGTTTTCGCATCTCCAGTACAAGGTCCCCAGTATGGATCAACGAATAGATCAAAGGCGGAAGGTCTGAAAACGATCATTGAGGAGAAACGACTTTCCATAGACGGGGTTATTGATATGTATCCAGGGGTGATGTATTGCCTGAAACACCACAAATTCCAAATCTTCATAAGACATCGCGACTCTTACATACCAAGCTGGGTTAGAGAGTTCTACGATGCATACAGTGCATTGGTACCTCAACGGAAAAGGCTAGTCTCATCTTTTAAAGAAGTTGACTAGGTGGTTGTCAGAGGAAGGAAGGTAGCCTGTGAAAATAAGACTATCAACACAACTTTGGGTATGTCCTGTTAAATTAATGATCACTATCAGCACTTGACCGGGACATAAAAGCTGGATGTGATAAAAAAATGGTTAGCTCTAGTAGTCTCAGATGATAATGCTCCTACATGGTTAGTAGAAGGAGTTCTGATTGAGAAGAAAAAATTGAACGTAGTTGCACGATACTGGTTCGGATTCATCAGCAGCACAGTTATGCCATTATAGAATGAATTAATCCTTCGCCATGCTAAGGCAGCTTATCTTGGATGCATCATGGAGAAAACTAAGATAAATCTTGGGATGATCATTGCCTCTGAGATCAATATGAATGCAAATCAAAGCCATACATCGCTCCCTTTCCCGGTATTAATCACTGAATTATGAAAAAGGGCTCGGGTGCCTAGAGATGCATTGAATGATGTGTAATTGGCTGCCACCACCTCCACCAGTATCTGAAAGATCGAAGCCGAATATCTTAAGGACCAAGTAGAAAAGAAACAGAAGGAAGTTGTGGCCACTAGATCTATACCTGCAGATGCACCTTTGTCTACTTCTGCCCCTGGGCCTTCAGGTATATCAGATGTCATTACCACTCCTTCTGACCCTACAGGTTCCTCTGCTGCTTCATTACAACCCATACATACGGCTGCCGCTGTCTCCTGTGAGCTGATCACTCAGGCATCTTTGATCCGAATAGGACAGCTTGCCCAATCTGCTAATTGTCAGACTACCAACATAGAAAGCTCAATTCCAGGCATGATTCAGGTTCCCCTCGACAATACTGTGAGACTACTAAGCATTACTGTTGATACTTTATAGGCCAGGATAGTAGTGCATGAGAATGATCAAGAAGCCACAGAGGAAGTAATAGCCTTAAAGGCCGTCATTGCAGAGCTTAAGAAAGATGTGGACTACCTAAAGTCCACCGATATATCCATGATCTTTGGAACAATGGAAATTCCTGATGTGCCCAAAATGCCTGCAGGACATGGAGATGGAATGAAGTATACAACCGATCCTGAATCAGAGGCAGAAACTGACGAAAAGATGTTTGAAAAAGTTAAAGCGGACGAAATAGCCGAGACTGAAGAAACCATGATAGATGCTTCTGTGCAAGCTTCTTTGGCAAAGTCTCCTGTTATTGGATCCAGTGGAGCTGGTCCTTCTGGTGGTCACTTCGGGTACTGATGTCTAGACAGATGAAGCAACCTATTAGCCAGGACTCCCTTTTTACCTCCCCCTCTATATTTCTTTATTTTGCCTTCCGAATTCTATGTTTATTTGTATTTGAGTACAATTTCTTTTATTTGTGGTGGGGTGAGGCCCCCACTTTTTGTGATGATAGTTATGTTTTGTGTATACTCTTGGGGTGTTCTGTTTTAAATTGTGTTAATACTGCTTTCTGTGATTGTTTGAGCTTTTGGCTCCGTTTTCGTTTATTTTTTATTGCGAAACGATTTTCACCCGTCCGAAATTTTTTGAATTTTTTGTACATTTTTGCCACCTATCATGTGTTGAATGTGGCTATTCTTTTGCCAAAATTTGAGTCTCGGTTTTGATCAATACCGATGACTTCAATAGCGCTTAGAATTGTACAAACATGAATGTACGGCTACGATGATGACAAATGAAGTTGCATAGACAATATGTAAACTCTTTGCATCTCATTGTGATTAGCCATTTATCAAATTGATTGTCTTGTAATGACCGTTGAACACTAGCAAAAGTGTGTAGTCTTGTTTGACATAAGTGTCGATGTCGTGTGTGATGAGCTTACTTTGAACCTTGCAGGAATAAACCTAGAATTTTCCCTGTTAGTCTGATTGATTTAGAAAGGTGTGCTCTTGAAATGATCTTAGGCAACTTTAAAGAGTGTGAGCCAAATTTGACTTATACCTCTTTTGTAGACTACCAGTGACCGTGTGAAACTCTTTTGAAGACCCTTTGAGCCTTAACTCTCTTTGGAAGAACCTTGATGAACCCTAGACCTTACTTGACCCACTACCTATAATACTCTTGATTTGTGGTTTAGCGAATAGCCAATTTAGGCCAAAATCCCAAGTTGGGGGTGTGGTAAAAAGGAAAAGGAGAAGTCAAGAAGTGCAAGAAAAGTCCCCCTTAACCCCTGGTGTGGCAGAACAATGGAAACCCTTTGAAAAAATAAATAGTTATTATATATATATATATATATATATATATATATTTATATATATTTTTTTATGGAATAAAGTACATAATAAATCGGGTTTCCAAGCAATCCATGGAAGTGTATAAAAAGATGACTTAGAAGCACTAGAAAAAGAATTGATAAAGAAAAAGAAGGGAATGGCTTTAGAACACCACATCTCACGAGGATGAAAAGTCACTGAAGCTAAATGACCATACCTTTCCACTCAGCCCCATTACAAGCCTTAGAAAGACCTTTTTTATCTTGATTGAGCCGAACCGAAGATCAATTGGAAAATGAGGGCTAGCCTATGGGTGGAAACATGTATTGTGTTCCACTTTTTGAGTGTGAGCATTGCATCTGATTCCTGATCTTGAATTGATTAACCTCTGTGTGTGAATATAGAATCATTCTTTATGTGAGGGCATTTCGATACTTTTTGTTGAGCTTGAACTTGCATAAGTAGCAAGTATTACGAGCATGAGAATCTTTGGTAATGGTGTGTCACAACTTGAATCTTTGAGTACATAGATGATCTTTGTATGAGTAATGTGAGTCTTGTTGTGTGCATTCATGATTGAGTCTTGTGTAGCACTGTTTGAGACATCTTTTTTGAACGACTGAACTTAAGTTTGCTTGAGGACAAGCAAAGTTTAAGTTGGGGTGTTGATGAGTCCACAAATTGGACTCATTTAGAGCTTTATTTTGATAGAAATAGTTCCCTGAAATGTTTATTTTGTCTCAATATCTGATGAAAACTCTTAAATTTAAGGTATTTGAAGTTTTAGTGGAAGCATGAACACTTAGGCGCAAAAAGGAACAAAAAAGGTGAAAATAACGAAGAAGCTGAAGCCTGAGCATCGCCAAGCACACTTGGCGATTCGCCCAAGGGACGCACTACGCCCTTTGTTCCTGTACGCGAAGCCCTGAAGAAGCAGGATAAAAAAGATGATGAAAGGAGCAGTCGGCGTTTCACCGAATAATTCCGTGAAGCAGTATTATGTCGCCCAATGACACAGAGCATAACGATGCTGAAGGCTAGTGCAAGACGGCGATGAACTACACCAAAGGGCGAATCGCCGAGTTAATCGGTGATTTCGACTAACGTCTCCGATAAATCCTCCAACACTATTTTTGGAAGTCTATAAATACTGAACTTGTTCTTAATTTTAAGAGTCGAACATTTATTTTAATTTTCACAATATAATAGTACTTTTTATATATTTTCTCTCAAGTTTGGAGATGGTTTTTGGGAGACTTGAAGAAAGAAGGATTTCATCTTCCTCAAATTGGAAGTGGGTCTTCTCCATTCTTCTTTCTTTGCTTAAATCAAGGTTTAATTCCTTATACCCATTTAATTTTAGTATCATTTTAGGTGTATTTTGTTATTTCATGATGTGTGGCTAAAAATCCCCATTCTTGGGGTGTGATTTAGCAAATATGTGTTGATATTATTTTTGGGTCTTGCTTGATGATAAGTTAGATGTATTTTAATGGTTATTTCATCTATTGGTTGTGGTTTAAGTTAATGGGTTTGTAGTTGCAAATACAAAACCACCCATGTGTTTTCGGCTTGCCCGAGAGGGAGATCGCGAAACCAAGACCGCTAGACTGATGGCCTAAGGAGTGAGTCGACACGAGGTTCAGCCCGAGAGGGTAAGCCTTAGTCCCATATCCTAACACTCAGCTCGAGAGAGTGAGTGGGGTAAGGCGTAGGTTGGCCTTCATGCGGCAAATGGGTGTCTGCGAGGAACGCATTTGAAATGGGGTAAGTTGCCCGAGAGGGTACTTATTTCCATCTAAAGCTTAGCATAGTCACTATTATCTTGCAAATTTTCTATCGAAGGAATGTACCCAACAATTTATCTCAACTTGTAGTGCGGTCACTCCCCTAGAACTAGTCCCCATACTTGATTTTCTTGTTATTTTTGTCTGTTTTATTAGTTACAAAATCCCCATTTGATATTTGACACCTTTGTATCACCCATTTTAATTTACAATGTTTTTAATCGTTAATGTCTTTAGCTACGACTAGTTAGAACTAAATTATATTTTTCTATTAATTCTCAAAACTACACCCTTGGGACACGACCCCAACCCTTGGTTGAGTTACTATATTATCGACGATCGTAGACACTCGTACCGTAGGTTAGTGTCGTTGGTCATGATAAGCATCAGTGATGAAGTGTCATTGCATAGGAAATGACCAAGTGTAAGTGTTGGATAAAAGAGCAGGAGTATTCATAATGTGATAGATCTAAGCTAGGCTTATGATTTGTTTCAGAGGGACATGATGATCATAAGGTTATAGAACTGATTAAGTAATAAAGTATAGTATAGTAGGTGAGCAATCGTATTGATATTCTGGTTTAGTAATAAACATTAAGCTTGAATTTCAGATGAGTTTCATGATCAAAAGAATGGCAACTTGAGGGTGTTGATGTTAGTCTTGAGGTTTGATCTAGAAGACTTGAGGAATTGAGATGTTAGCTGGAATAAATATGAGTGGTACAAGTGGGAAACCCTAACCTTTAGATAAGGGCAGTGAAGTGTGGCTAAGTCAGAAGAGTAATAAGAGCGTTAAGAGGTGTACCGAGAGGGTATGTAACAAGAAGAGGTTATGGGAAACACCTTAGAAAGAGGTCTTAGTACCGCTTATAGAGAGTTTAGTAGGCATGAGATAAACTTTTCCCCAGTGTTATATATTAAAAGAAGAGGTAGACCATTTAGAGATGATGGAATATGTCCATAGCTTTCAGGTGTTAGCTTTAGACCTAAGGGGGAGATGACAAGATGATAAATCGAGTCATGTATTTGAGATTAAGATGGTAATGAATTCAAAGAGTTTGGGGGATATCTTCGTTGATACATCCGGGAATTCGAGTTCGCTATGGTGAGCCTCCTTGTTTTCAGAGGATTTCATTTACTCTTCAGTTTAGTCATGATGTTGTGGGTCTTGTCCCGACGTCCATCTTTATCAGTTAGAGGCTTCATAGATAGTCAATATAGTTGAGAAGCATGTATTATTTATTTATATAATTAAATATTTTAAAGACTTAAGTTACCTATTTTATGGCGAGTTGAATATATTATTTTTATTTTAAGTTGTTCATCTGTGTTATTGTTTTACAAAGTTGAGTTTATCAAATTTTATTTCAGTTTTAAGCTTTTACATGCTTAAGTTAGTTTTCCGCTTGTAGTCAGCCAGGATGAGGGTTCGCTTGGGGACCAACAATGGTTCTTAAGTGTCAGCCATGTCCAGGGTGTAGACTCGGACCATAACATTTCGGCCACCAGATATCCTAACACCAATCTTTTGGCTCAAAAATACCCTCGATATTAACTATTTGGCTCATGTTTGATCTTATTTTAACATCTTACCTAAAGTAAAATTAATAAATATATATTTATTATATTGCCTAATCTGATAGGTTTAAATTTCAAATATTCTCTAATATATAATAGAAGCCACATTTTAAAATATATATATATTTTAATCTAATAATAAAAACCATATATGATTCATATTTTGACCTTATACACTTGAAAATCATATTAAAAAATAATAAATTTGATTATATCTCCATATTGACCTATTTTTAATGGGCAAATTACAGAAATCACATACTTTTAATGCAAAATTACAATTTATCCCTTTAAAGTTTATAATTACAGAAATCCCTCAAACGGATACAATAATATAAGCGCTGATACATTAATCTGATGCGCGAGATACATTAATCATTAAGTAAGATACATTATATTTTATACATGATATACTAATCTGATGCGCGTGATACAATAATATAAGCGCTGATAAATTAATCTGATGCACGAGATACACTAATCTGATGCGCAAAAATGAGGGATTTTGGAAATTTGTAAAACTTATAGGGGATAATGGTAATAAATAAACTAAAAGGTCGGATTTCTATAATTTTTTCATTTTTAATCAACCTCTAATTTATTATAATCTAACTCATAAATAGAGATCCAAACTAGAATCAATTCTCGTCCAGACTGCTTGTCCATCTATTTTTTTCTATTATTCTTATTAATACAATTTTTTCTATCAATTATCAAAATGTATTGTTCATTTCCTTTTTTTAATCTTTTTAAAAAAAATTCTATAATAATTAGGATATCTAGAACTTAAACTTGAAATGAACTTACATGTTCATATTCTTTTAATTTGTGTTTTTATCATGGTGGAGGTGGGGTGGGGATATGAGAAAAGGTTTTTTTTAATTATGAATTTTGGGTACACACAAAAGAAAAATGTAGTATACATACATAGTTAATTAACTAAATCATTCTTTATTGAACTAATTGTTTCTATATGAATGTCATCATTATTTTTCCTTCTTTTTTCTCCCTTCTTTTGTCATAATTTGAACAAAATTAAAATTGAAAATGGTGGAAAAGATCAAAAAAGAAAATGTGGAAGGGAGAGGAAGTGAAGGGGTGGAGGGGAGGGGAGTGCAGAGAGTAGAGGACTAATTGTTTTTATATGTTTAGCTTACTATGGAATTCAACATGTGGCCAATCATATGAGCTCATAAATTAAGTTATTTCAAATCATTTTAACATAAAAGACCCTAAAATGCCCTTAAACTATGAGATTTGATACAATATTACCCTCTATCTACCTTATAAGTATGAACCGTTAGAAATAATGGTATTTTTGTAGAGAAAAGATTGATGTCAAGGGTATTTCGGGGTCAAAAGGGGGATGAATGATAGTTTTGTACTAATTCAAATAGTTGAGGGGCATTGTAGATCTTTCTCCAAAGTTTATAACATCCTTTGAAATCTCTTGTACCCGGTCGGGCCCCTCTAGTAATTACTTCTTGAAATTGGAATGGCCTCTAAAGAAGGTTTATTGACTTCGAAAGATACTTGAAGAATAGACAAAGAATCAAAGTAAACAAAAACAACTTTCAAACATGTTATGATGGCAAGTGAGCTGAGTCTTATGGTGTCCTTATGGGCCATTAATTTTGTAACATCTCAAACTCGAGAAAATAAGAAATGCAGCTTTCCAGAATCTGCTGTCAGAGCTAAAAGAAACCACCCATGGATAGTAGGTGGGGTCCCATGGTGTAGTCCTAGACTTAGGAGAATTTTAGAATCTAAAGATGACACCTATGACTGTGAACCACGGTCCGTTGATTGAATCATGGACCGTAGGTTGGTTCCATTATTGGGGTCCAGAGTTTGATGGTTTTTGAACCCACCCACGGTCAAACAGTATGGTCTGTGGTTGGACCTACAGATCATAGGTCTAAGCGTAGATGAGCGTCAACATCAAATGGAGGGAAATGCATGTTGGGTCAACTTCAAATGGTCATATCTTTTAGCACAAAATGAATTAGGTGGCCCGTGACCTATCAAATTAAAGATAATTGAATCCTCTTTCCAATGCCACAAGTATACTAAAATGCCATCTCTGAGTAAAACGTTATGCTATTTTTAGTGAAGCCATGTCGGGCAGACCACGAACCGCGACCGCAGTCGACGGTTAGTAGTCCAAACGACGATCTGTAGGTCCCTCCGTGGATGGCCTTTGTCATATTTTAAGTTAGGGTCATTTTTTCTATTATTTTTTTTTATTTTTTTATTAACGACCCTTGGGGGGTCAGGGGTTTAGCAAAACTGGGCCTTATCATAAATAAAAACAAAAGCAAAATACACGGAGGGGGACATAAAACCTTACCTCCAGTCCTATGGTGGTTCAAGAGTCAACCTTCCTCCTAAGGATAGTCAAGTCGTCCCCGTACTATAAAGGAAACCTAATCTCTACACACCTAGAAGAGAGGACTCCTTTCGATACAAAGTAACTAGGAAGTATAAATAAGGGAGACTTTCCCCTTACAAAGTAAGAAGAGAATAAAGCCAAAGCCTATCCAAAAAGCTAAATCTAACAGAAAAGCTATAATGAATAGGGTAGTTGACTAAGGAGTGCAACATCATGGAGGTTGTTTAATTCTTTTCAATCTCTTTCTTCTAAAGTTGGACATGCAAATCTTTTCCAGCAAATAACTACCTTTGGCATTTACTGGTAGTTGTTGATAAGTGTAGTAGTGATGAACTATGTCAGTTTTGTGACTTCTTTTAGAGAGAAATTCTGCAATAATGTTAGCTTCCCTGTAAGTGTGTCTACACTGAAAAAATTCCAGCTGACTGATAGTGTTGATAAGAGGAGAAATGTGTTGTTGCAGGCTCCAATGAAGTTTGATTCTGTGAGAAAGCCATTTGGTAAGCAGTTCTGAGTCAATCTCAAGGATGGTTCTTTTGAAACCATGCTGAAGACACCATTGAATCCCATGAGCAGCTACAAGTGTTTCAGTTTGGTTTTTGGTGCCTCTTCGTAAGGGAATGATGAATGCATACACCATATCACCCTTAGAGTCAGTTAGGGTCATTTAGGTCATTTTCCTATGTGTTGGCGGCGTCAAACTAAGTTGCCTAATGCCTAAACTACGTTGTTTTACCCAGTCTAAGCTTAATAACTTAGTCATACTTACCCAGAACCCTCATTCTCCAAAAAATCAATCAAATAAAGAGAAAAAAAAAGAGGAAAAAGGCGACCAAACCTCCCAAGAACAAGCAGAAATGTTCTTCAAGGTTCAACCCCGAAATCCAAAGGATTTCTCCATAGATTTCATCACCTGGTGTGTGGAATTTCACTAGTGGGTTCCTTTCATCCACTAGGTCCCTAGAATTAAGTCATCTCCGTGATTTTCCATATCATGTTCAGACCTAAGGTTTCTAAAACCTTCGAGTTTTGTTGTGATTTAGTTTTTGTAGTATCCTTAATCGAAATGACATGTTTTCTTGGAAAGTTTGCTTAATTCCATGTATGAAACTTAGAACCTTAGTTTGTTTATATTATTTTAGTTCACGATTTCTACTTGCTAGGTCAGTTAAATAGATAATCATGCTCCAAATTTCGAATGTTACATTTCAGTATATATATATTGCATTTTCACATGGCATATCTGTATTTTGAGCTATTCAGTATTTAAGTTACAATCGTGTCATAACATATTCAGTATGGAGTAGACTTAGCACCGAGTTGGACTAGGGTTCAATATACCCTAATAGTCCCAAAACTACGTGCCCACGTAGGAGAATAAGTCCCTTCTGTTAGGCATCAAATTTAGTGATCACACCACTTATGCCTTTATACCCCTGGCAACGTGGTCCTCTCGATGGAGCGTATACATCGGACTCCTCGTTTAGCTCACGTGGTTTATGTAGATAAATAGTAATTCCCATATTCAGACTCTTTGTGCATTTGACCAGGTTTCAGTATATACTTCAACATCCAATTCAGCATGTTATTTTCATGATTAGTCATTCGTCATTACATTCAGATTAACTTTTCAGTTATCTTTCAATATTTACATTCTTGCTTAATTATGCATTTTTCAACATATATATATATATATATATATATATATATATATATTCAACT
>JAJOOH010009616.1:0-28779 GCA_029582605.1 Solanum gracilifrons | reverse complement strand
TAGAGAATACATGCAGGACCATTTGACCCCAAATATATTTGAGAGAAAACTTGGAAAAACTTGAGAAATGATGTTTGTTCATATAACTTATCACTTCTTGGCGGATATATTTGTCAAATATTCCAAAAATCTCAAATACTTGAAAATTTTAGTATTTGGGATAAGTTCTAATATTTGAGAATTTTAAATTTTTTAAAAATTATCCAATTTTTTATATTTTATAAAAAATACCCATTATTTATTTATTTCAACTAATATTTGTAACTACCTCCTCCGAAACAATATGAGTTCTAATTTGAGTGATAAAATTGAGAAAAAAGAACAATTTGTGTTTAGTGAGTTATAATTATAACTGAATCAGTGACAAATTTGAGTATGCGGTTAATGTATTATCTTGCCTATATTGTTAATTTGTTATTGTTAATTGTTATCAATTATATTATAATGTTATTTTAAACGGGACATATTCATTATAAATGAGTTTTTAAAATAATTTTTAGAACCTATGGATATAAATCATATTTTTTGAAATAGTCAAATATTTTTGGGAAAATTAGGGGCCAAAACACATTGTAACACTCTGGAAAATGCTAGGTTAATCTAGAGCCTAAGCATGTGAACTAATGTTGAGGTTCAAGGAGGTTAGTGAGTTAACGTCAAGATTCGAGTCGAAAAATAAGTTCCCTAACTTGATACTAAGGTCCTAGAGCCTATACGTCAGGGCAAAGCTCCCATAAGGACCCCCCAAGGGCCCTTGATGAGAGCCAATGGGTTGCTCTAAAAGTTGCCAAAAACAACATCATTCACGAAATGAGGACCACGAGGCGTGGGCTGACTCACACCCCGTAGATGGGAGTCGTGAGTCCAGCCTTAGCCTCATCAAAAGTCCCCAAAAATTCCATGTTCCAGCCCCATTCCACGGACGTGCAGTACGGTCTGTGGACCAGCTCACGCTCCGTGGAAAGGTCTCGTGAGTTGAGACTTAGTCTCCTCACCAAAACCTCGAAAAACCCCTCTCTGAACCAAACCACGAACAGCCAGGACGGTCCGCTGACCCATCCACGCTCTGTGGTTTGGGGTTCGTGGAACGTGCCTAGCAAGCTCTCCTGGTTCGGCCTTAGAGGGGGTGTTTTGGTAAATTACTAATTCATTGGTCTAAAGGTAGAGACGGTTGTATTTAGTTGTTTTAAGTATATTAAAGTATTTTTAAGTATTAAACAAGTCTTTTAACTCTCATAACTCCAAAAATATCTTCCAAATTCTCTCTTCTCTCTCTAAGAAGTTCCTCCTTTGAAGAACAAAGGAGAAGGTCAAGATTAGGGTTCAAGCGTCAAGATCTTCACTCAAATTTCGTAGGTTAAAATCAAACAAGTTATGGGAACCTTGATTCATGGAATACTTTCCTCCATGAAGCCCTCCCAACTCAGTTTCAAAAAATGGGTGTTGTTTGTTCAAAAACCAGGGTTTTCATTCTAGTCATGGGTTCTTCCTAAAAACGTTTTATTTATATTATTTGATGTACATTATGGATGAGTTGACGTTTTAATGGTGATTTTATAGTAAAACTCCCCATGAACCCATGAACTACCCCATGACCCCAATTTCATGAATTTCAATAAAGGTATTGAAGCAAGGTGATTCCTACTATGTATTGTGGTTATGTTATTTTGGTTATGAAACCTTGCCTTATTCATGTTGATGATAGTATATCCTAAATGTAAGTGTGAGACTTCGTTCATGACCTTGCAAGGGGTAAATTGTGAAGGATTGTTCATGATTGTTGATAGTTATTGATGAACTTATGAACTCATTTGAAAAGATGATGTTGATGTTTTTGTGTTGATTGAAGGGCTAGTTCTCATGAAAACACTATGAATAATGAGGTGAAAATTACTCACCCTAAAATGATGATTCTAACGTGAAAGGTAGTTCTCACTTAAATGAATCTATGAGCTATTTAGTGAGTAGTATTGAATGAAGAGTAAAGTATGCCTTCACACACATAGATACAATTACATACTAATTATGTATAATTGGGAAACAATGCTTAGTACCGAGTGGATATGGACAATGAGGAAAAGGCCCCTCCGTTACTGCAATAGGTTGGGCTATATATAGTATACTCATTAGATGGAAATTCATCCGCTAATGCAATAGGTTGGGTTTAAAATAGCAATCTCCCTATCCCATAAATATGTGCCAAACATAGGACTTAGCTAGTAGATCCACTTAGAAGCTAAATATAATTAGTTCTACCTTTGGCAAGTAAGAAAGCCTTCTTTCGGTGTGGGGTTATATGACACCGGATTCCATGTAGCTCACATGGTCTATGTCGGTTATGGCTAATAATCCCTAATAACAATATGATAATGAATATGATAGGAAATATCCTATGACTTCTTAATGGGTTTACTTATTAAGAGTGGGGGGTATGAGACTTCACTTTTACATTGCACAAGAAGACTTAATAGGATGTTGTGGAATGGTTTCCTTATGGTATGATAAGATATGAATAGATGACTTTCCTTATGTTTAGTTCATGTACTTGTATAATTCCTCATTTATGACTATGGATTATGGCAAGCTTGAAGATTATGGTAATGAATATGTGGCTTCAAGAAATGCTTAGTAAGGTTGGTATTGTGGGATGCCAACCATATATTGTACAAGTGTTCTTAGAGGTTTCTATGGTATTGATATTACTATGTTATGAGTGTATTGTGACTATAGCTTGTCTTCTATGTTTGCAATGTATATTGGCTGTCCAAACTTGAGAAATGCATATTTCCAAGAAAAAT
This sequence comes from Solanum gracilifrons, assembly GCA_029582605.1. Classification (NCBI taxonomy): domain Eukaryota; kingdom Viridiplantae; phylum Streptophyta; class Magnoliopsida; order Solanales; family Solanaceae; genus Solanum; species Solanum gracilifrons. The sequence continues at coordinate 25,981 of JAJOOH010009616.1, read as the reverse complement.
GTCCTATTTAGCATATTTAAATATTTTTATGCATGTTTCCATACTTAGTACATATTTGTGCTAACCCCTTCTTTTCTTCATACTATGAGTGTAGGTCCAGACGTTGATCTATTACTTCCTTCTTCAAAGTAAAGCTTGGGTCGACTATTCCCTAAGTTTTGGTGAGTCCTCCAGTTCGAGGACCAGTTATTCTATTTCAGTCTTAGTTTAATTAGTACTTTCTTATATTAAGACTTTCATTGATGTAAAGGGTTAAGTCCCTAATTTCGTACTCTTATGTTAGATGGTTTTGAATGAGACAAGTCTAGTATTTCCACAATTCTTTGTTTATGAAATTTGCAGTTTGACTTCTGTTTAGAAAAGTTTTAATTTTTCCACATTATTTCTTGTGGCATTATGTGTATGAGTATGCTAAGTGCTTTTATGCGACCCCTTCTTAGTCAACTACGCCATGTTCCGTCTAGGGGCTAATCCCTGGTCGTGACTAACTTGGTATCATAGCATAAGATTTTGGGAATAATATTTAGGATTGATGTCTCATGAAACCACGTCTAATAAAGTGTCGTTCATCAGTGTGAAGTGTGCCACACTTATGATTGAGAGGCTATAGGATGTTTATGAATTTTTCCCTTCTTTCATCACTCCCTATTCGTGCTTGAAATCTTAGCCCTATGATCTCCTTTCTAATCCTTTTCTTACGATTATAGGAAATGAATACAAGGAGAGGACGAGAGGAGAATATCAATGAGGGGAATCCTTCCCAAGCTCCTCTAAATACTCAAGTGCTTGATCAAGCTGGCGCTATGACTAATGTGGAGATTAGGATGGCTCTCCAGACCCTGACTCAGGCTTTGACGGATCAAGTCACTAGGGACGCTAAAGTTCAACCGAATCTGAATGCTAGCACAATCGCTTCCAGGATTAGGGATTTCACCAGAATGAATCCCCCTACCTTTTATGGCTCCAAAGTGGATGTTGATCCACAAGGCTTTCTAGATGAAGTGTTGAATATGGTTGATGTTATGGGAGTGACTAATCGTGAGAAGGTAGAATTGGCCGCCTACCAGTTGAAAGACGTAGCTCAGGTTTGGTATGAATAGTGAAAAGGGGAGAGGACTGTGAAAGAGGGTCCGATTGATTGGGAAGCATTCAAGTTGGATTTTCTTGATAGGTTTTTCCCACTAGAATTGAGGGAGAGGAAGATGCAGGAATTCATCAGCCTTCGCCAAGGAGGTATGAGTGTGAAAGAATATGGCCTTAAGTTTACGCAATTGTCTAAGCATGCTCCAACCTTAGTGGCAGACTCAACGGCTAAGATGAATAAATATGTTATGGGGATATCTGCTTTGGTGGTAAACGAGTGTTGTTCGGCAATGCTCATTCCAAGCATGAACATTTCCCGCCTTATGGTTCATGTCGAACAAATTGAGGAAGAAAAACTTAGAGAGGCTGGTAGAGAAGTGAAGAGGACAAGAGTAGATGATATCGATTCGTCTAAAGACAGATTCGAGGTTCAACGCAAACCAAAGTTTAAGAAAAGGTTTTCTAATCAAGGTACCACTAACATTTCTTATGTCAACAAAGAAAGGGTGCCTACTCTTAAGCCACAGGGTGGTAGTGGAGGTGGTTCTTATGTTGAGAGGCTTACTTGTGCAAAATCTGGTAAGAAACATGAAGGTAAATGTCTTGTCGGTATAGGTGTGTGCTATGGGTGTGGAAAGGGTAGGCATCAACTGAAAGATTGCCCAACCCGTTCGGCCAAGATAAGAGAGGGTAATCAATCCCCTCCAAGTGGTTCTAATTCAGATGCTCCGAAGAAAAGTCATTTTTATGCTCTCTCGTCCCGAAGTGATCAAGAGGGATCCCCGGATGTTATCACCGGTATGTTACAAGTATTTTCCATTGATATTTATGCATTGTTAGGCCCTGGTGCTACTTTATCTTTTGTTACACCTTTGGTAGTTATGAAATTTGATGTACTCCCCGAAACTCTGATGGAACCTTTTTCAGTGTCCACCCCTGGTGGTGACTCAGTTGGCAAAAATAGTCTATATAAATTGTCCTGTTTCTTTACCTCATTGAGTCACTCGGGTTGAGTTGGTAGAGTTAGATATGTTAGACTTTAATGTCATCTTGGGGATGGATTGGTTGCATGCTTGCTTTAACTCTATTGATTGTAGAACTCGGGTAGTGAAGTTTCAGTTTCCTGATGAGCCCGTTTTTGAATGGAAAGAGGGAAATTCAATTCCTAGAGGTCGATTCATTTCGTCTCTGTAGGCTTGTAAAATGATTTCTAAGGGTTGTATCTACCATATTGTAAGGGTTAAGTACGTTGAGTCCGAGACTCCTCCTTTAGAGTCGGTCCCCATAGTGAGGGAGTTTACTATGGTTTTTCCTGATGACTTGCTTGGGATTCCTCCAGAATGGGAAATAACTTCGGCATTGATCTTTTACCAGACACAAAACCTATATCTATTTCTCCTTACCGGATGGACCCGGCTGAATTGAAAGAGTTAAAAGCTCAACTCAAGGATTTGCTAGATAAGGGTTTTATTCAACCGAACATATCTCCATGGGGTGCACCAGTCTTGTTTGTGAAAAAGAAGGATGGGTCCCTTAGGATGTGCATTGATTATTACTAGCTGAACAAGGTCACTATAAAGAATAAATACCCGCTCCCCAGGATTGATGACTTATTTGACCAATTCCAAGGGGCGAGTTATTTTTCGAAGATTGACTTACGTTCGAGCTATCACCAACTTAGGGTGAGAGGTGTTGATATTTATAAAATAGCCTTCCAAACTAGGTATGGTCACTTTTAATTCTTAGTGATGTCTTTTGGTCTAACCAATGCTCCGGTAGCTTTTATGGATCTTATGAATGGGGTGTTTAGACAATACCTTGATTCATTTGTTATCGTCTTTATTGACGATATTTTGATCTATTCTAAGAGTGAGGGAGATCACATGGAGCATTTGAGGTTAGTTTTGCAAGTCCTTAAAGACCATCAATTGTATATAAGTTTAGCAAGTGCAAGTTTTGGCTAAGGTCGGTTGCTTTCCTCGGTCATATAGTGTCAAGCCGAGGTATAGAGGTTGATCCTAAGAAGATCGATATAGTTAAGAATTGGCCTAGACCTCTAAGTCCCACTGATATACGAAGCTTTTTGGGCTTGGACGGTTATTATAGAAGGTTTGTTGAAGGTTTCTCATCCATTGTTTCTCCGTTAACAACTTTGACGTAAAAGAAATCCAAATTTGAGTGGTCTGAGACTTATGAGAAGAGTTTCCAAGAGTTAAAGAATAGACTCACCACCGCTCCAATGTTGACCTTACCGGAGGGTACTAATGGGTTTGTAGTTTATTGCGACACTTCTCGAGTGGGTTTGGGATGTGTCCTTATGCAACATGACAAGGTGATTGCCTATGCTTCGAGGCAACTCAAAGTACATGAAAAGAATTACCTGACCCATGATCTGGAATTGGCGGCTGTAGTTTTTGCCTTGAAATTTTGGAGGCACTACTTATATGGGGTGCATGTGGACGAGTTCACTGACTACAAGAGTCTCCAATATGTGTTTAGTCAGAGAGAATTGAATCTCCGACAGAGGAGGTGGTTGGAACTTTTAAAAGATTATGATATGAGTGCCCTTTACCACCCCGGCAAAGCTAATGTAGTTGCCGACGCCTTAAGCCGAATGACTATGGGCAGTGTAGCTCATGTAGAAGATGAGAAGAAGGAACTAGTTCGCGATGTGCATAGGTTGGCCCGTTTATGTGTCCAGCTGGTAGATTCTTCGAAGGGTGGATTCATGGTTCACCATAGTTTCGAATCATCCGTTGTGGTTGATGTGAAATCTAAGCAACATCTTGATCCTATTTTAATGAAGCTGAAATAATCGGTTCTCAACAAGTCCGTTGAGGCTTTCTCCCAAGGGGGAGATGGGGTGCTTAAGTACCAAGGTAGATTGTGTGTCCCGGATGTCGATGGCTTGAGAGACCATATTCTAGAAGAGGCTCATGGTTCGCGATATTCTATTCATCCGGGAGCCACCAAGATGTACCGTAATCTGCGGGAGGTCTATTGGTGGAATGGTATGAAGAAGGATATAGCGGGTTTTGTGGCAAAATGTCCAAATTGTCAGCAAGTCAAAGCCGAACACAAAAAAACCAGGAGGTTTGTTGCAAGATATAGATCTTCCCACTTGGAAGTGGGAGGAGGTGAATATGGACTTCGTTGTGGGGTTGCCTCGTACTCGAAGGCGGCATGATTCTATTTGGGTCATTGTTGACAGAATGACGAAATCAACCCATTTCCTTCCTATCAAGATTTCCTTCTCGGCGGAAGACTATGCTAAATTATACATCGAGGAAGTAGTGAAGTTACATGGGGTTCCTTTGTCCATCATATCGGATCGGGGTACTCAATTTACTTCACATTTTTGGAAAGCATTCCAAAGAGGGCTTGGAACCAATGTTAAACTTAGTACCGTCTTCCACCCTCAGATGGATGGTCAAGCGGAACGGACCATTCAGACCTTAGAGGATATGGTGAGGGCGTGTGTGATTGATTTCAAGGGAAATTGGGACGATCATCTTCCATTGTTTGAATTTGCCTACAACAATAGTTACCACTCAAGCATTGCCATGGGTCCGTTTGAAGCACTTTATGGTAGGAGGTGTAGATCTCCGGTGGGTTGGTTTGAAGTAGGTGAGTTTGCTCTAATTGGTCCCGATCTAGTTTATGATGCCATAGAAAAAGTTTTGACTCATTGGAGAGAGGTTGAAGACGGCTCAAAGTCGGCAAAAGTCTTATGTCGACAATAGAAAAAGAGATCTTGAATTCGAGATTGGTGATTGGGTCTACTTAAAAATCTCACCTATGAAGGGTGTGATGAGGTTTGTCAAGAAGGGAAAACTTAGTCCTCGATATGTGGGGCCATACCAAATCTTGACACGTGTGGGAAAGGTTGCATATGAATTAGACTTACCCAGTGAGTTGGCTCCAGTTCACCAAGTGTTCCATGTCTCCATGCTCTAAAAGTGCATAGGTGATCCGGTATCCATCCTTCCCTTAGAGGGTTTAGGAATTGATGAATATCTTTCCTATGAAGAAGTTCCAGTTGAGATTTTAGACCGGCAAGTTAAGAAGTTAAGGAACAAAGAGGTAGTCTCTGTTAAATTCTTATGAAGGAATCACTTAGTTGAGGGTGCTACTTGGGAGGCCGAGTCCAATATGAAGTCCCGCTATGCTCATCTTTTTCCTTTTACTCCTACCCCTGGTCGAGGTAATTAGTTCTTGAGTTGGTGTTTTGGAATAATTGTACTATGAGTCTTTTTTATGATTTTCTTATGTGTGCATGTTCTTGTGAGAATTCATGTTTAACATGTATTGAGTTTTTCATGATTTATGTATTCCTCATGTGGGGATACACTTTAGTATAATGGTTGCATATTTGACTTCATAAGGGGAACTAATGAACATATGTGCTACACTGTTAAGATATTGCTAAATGGCTATTTATTGATTAATTGTGTTGAGCTTGTTGCTTGGAGAAGGTAGTTCCTCCAAAGATGATATGAAATGATCATGTTGTGTGCATAGTAGGTTGTAGAAGTAGTTCCTACCTCTTTGTGATTACATTGATTATGTCGTGAGGTGGAGTGATGTTTCTCATATGTTTTGCGCATTGTTAATGTGGCATGTTGTTGAGTTGCTAGTCTTGAGTCGTTAACCCCCTTAGTGTGTTTTAAATTGTCATTGGAGGACGAATGTTCCTAAGGGGGAGATGATGTAACACTCTAGAAAATGCTAGGTTAATCTAGAGCCTAAGCATGAGAGCTAATGTTGAGGTTCAAGGAGGTTAGTGAGTTAACGTTAAGATTCGAGTCGTAAAATAAGTTCCCTAACTTGATACTATGGTCCTAGAGCCTATACGTCAGGGCAAGGCTCCCACAAGGACCCCACTAGGGCCCATGATGAGAGCCAATGAGCTGCTTTAAAAGCTGCCAAAAACAACATCATTCACGAAATGAGGACCACGAGGCGTGGGCTGACTCACGCCCAGTAGATGGGAGTCGTGAGTCCAGCCTTAGCCTCTTCAAAAGTCCCCCAAAAATTCCACGTTCCTGCCCCATTCCACGGACGTGCACTACGGTTCATGGACTACCTCACGGTCCGTGGAAAGGTCTCGTGAGTTGAGACTTAGTCTCCTCACCAAGACCTCGAACAACCCCTCTCTGAACCAAACCACGGACAGCCAGGACGGTTTGTGGACCCATCCATGCTCCGTGGTTTGAGGTTCGTGGATTGTGCCTGGGCAAGCTGTCTTGGTGTGGCCTTAGAGGGGATGTTTTGGTAAGTTACTAATTCATTTGTTTAAAGGTAGGGACGGTTGTATTTAGTTGTGTTAAGTATACTAAAGTATTTTTAAGTATTAAACAAGTCTTTTAACTCTCATAACTCCAAAAATATCTTCCAAATTCTCTCTTCTCTCTCTAAGAAGTTCCTCATTTGAAGAACAAAGGAGAAGGTCAAGATTAGGGTTCAAGCGTCAAGATCTTCACTCAAATTTCGTCGGTTAGCATAAAACAAGGTATGGGAACCTTGATTCAAGGAATAATTTCCTCCATGAAGCCCTCTCAACTCAATTTCAAAAAATGGGTTTTGTTTGTTCAAAAACTAGGGTTTTCATTCTAGTCATGGGTTCTTCCTAAAAACGTTTTATTTATATTATTTGATGTACATTATGGATGAGTTGACGTTTTAATGGTGATTTTCTAGTAAAACTCCCCATGATCCCATGAACTACCCCATGACCCCAATTTCATGAATTTCAATGAAGGTATTGAAGCAAGGTGATTCCTACTATGTATTGTGGTTATGTTATTTTGGTTATTAGACCTTTCCTTATTCATGTTGATGATAGTATATCCTAAATGTAAGTGTGAGACTTGGTTCATGACCTTGCAAGGGGTAAATTGTGAAGGATTGTTCATGATTGTTGATAGTTATTGATGAACTTATGAACTCATTTGAAAAGATGATGTTGATGCTGTTGTGTTGATTGAAGGGCTAGTTCTCATGAAAACACTATGAATAATGAGATGAAAATTACTCACCCTAAAATGATGATTCTAACGTGAAAGGTAGTTCTCACTTAAATGAATCTATGAGCTATTTAGTCAGTAGTATTGAACGAAGAGTAAAATATGCCTTCACACATGTAGATACAATAATTCCATACTAATTATGTATAATTGGGAAATAATGCTTAGTATCGAGTGGATATGGACAATGAGGAAAAGGCCCCTCTGCTAGTGCAATAGGTTGGGTCATCTATAGTAAACTCATGAGATGGAAACTCCTCCGCTAATGCAATAGGTTGGGTTTCTAGTAGCAATCTCCTTATCCCATAACTATGTGCCAAACATAGGACTTAGCTAGTGGATCCACTTAGAAGCTAAATATAATTAGTTCTACCTTTGGCAAGTAAGAACGCCTTCTTTCGGTATGGGGTTATATGACACCGGATTCCATGTAGCTCACATGGTCTATGTCGGTTATGGCTAATATTCCCTAATAACAATAAGATAATGAGTATGATAGGAAATATCCTATGACTTCTTAATGGGTTTACTTCACTTTTACATTGCACAAGGACACTTAATAGGATGTTTTGGAATGGTTTCCTTATGGTATGATAAGATATGAATAGATGACTTTTCTTATGTTTAGTTCATGTACTTGTATAATTCCTCATTTCTGACTATGGATTATGGCAAGCTTGAAGATTATGGTAATGAATATGTAGCTTTAAGAAATGCTTAGTAAGGTTGGTATTATGGGATGCCAATCATACATTGCACAAGTGTTCTTAGAGGTTACTAAGGTATTGATATTACTATGTTATGAGTGTATTGTGACTACAACTTATCTTCTATGTTTGCAATGTATATTGGTTGTCCAAACTTGATAATTGCATATTTCCAAGAAAAAGGCCCTATTTAGCATATTTAAATATTTTTATGCATGTTTCCATACTTAGTACATATTTGTGCTAACCCCTTCTTTTCTTCATACTATGAGTGTAGGTCCCGGATGTTGATCTATTACTTCCTTCTTCAAAGTAAAGCTTGGGTCGACTATTGCCTAAGTTTTGGTGAGTCCTCCAGTTCGAGGGCCAGCTGTTCTATTTCAGTCTTAGTTTTATTAGTACTTTCTTATATTAAGACTTTGATTGATGTAAAGGCTTATGTCCCTAATTTCGTACTCTTATGTTAGATGGTTTTGAATGAGACAAGTCTAGTATTTCCACAATTCTTTGTTTATGAAATTTGCAGTTTGACTTCTGTTTAGAAAAGTTTTAATTTTTCCACATTATTTCTTGTGGCATTATGTGTATGAGTATGCTAAGTGCTTTTATGCGACCCCTTCTTAGTCAACTACGCCATGTTCCGTCTAGGGGCTAATCCCTGGTCGTGACACACATGGTGAATCTTCACCGAAAGCTTCACCCAAATATAATTTGCCAAGAATATTTGAAAACTTTGGGCCACACACTAGCTTAATATTTGGAAATTTTTGAAATTACCCAATTTTTTTAAATTTAATCAAAAACAACATCATTTATTAATTTCAACTAATATAGTTCAACCAAATTACTCCATTAATAACTAATAATTATTCCTCTCTGCTATCTATACAGATTGTGACAAAAAAGAACAAATTTATTTTTAATGAGTTATAATTCATCATGAACATTGACAAGTTTGAGTATGCGATTAATGTATTGCTTTTGCCAATATTGTTATTTTGTTGTTGTTGATTGTTGTCAATTATGTTATAGGATTATTTTTAACGGATCATGTTCATCATAAAATGACGATACAAACTTAACAGAACATGTTCATTATAGTTATGTTCATTTTTTGCGAGTCAAATATCTCTCCTAAAATTTATGGCCAAACACATGGTAAAACTTCTCAAAAATTATAATTATGTTACATTAATGACTGATTTGACAACAACTTATCAAGTGAGAGAAAAATCATAAACTTGTCAATTCCATATTAGAAGTACTTTGATTTTTTTATTTAACAATTTAGACTTATTAATATGGATATTTTTGGAATATTTTTACAAGTTTTTCATTTTTTTTTAACTTCGTGGCAAGTCAAAATAATACATATAAATTAGAACGAAGAGAGTAATTCACAACAAATTTAGAAGTGTTTTCCAAAACTTATCTCTAAAACTACTTTTTAATAGAAGCAAAAGAGTTATTTTGCAATTGAGAATATTACCCTTATTTAGAAATGACACTTTTAAAGGACGAACACTGCATCATGTTGTTGTACCCAAGGAAATAGTATTTGTACTAGCAATTTCCCACAATCACGTCACGACGTGTATGCACCTTTTCTAGACATGTGTTTTTGTCTTTTTACTAGCATGTGGGATACAACTGTTATCACCTCATTTTTCATTTATATTGGATCCATCTGCTAATACGTGTACTTTTGTAAGCAAATCACATGTACTGAATTCTGGTCATCTTTTCCATCCCATTTATTAATAAAAAAGTACTTTGTACTGACTGACCTAATTGTGCATCTTCATCTTCACAGAAGGCTTTGGATGTCCGGTGAAACTTTAGTCTTTCTTCCACCTTCTTCTTTCAATCGTTGATGTTTAGGTTTTTTCCCACTATCCTCATAAGTTTTGTCTCGAAAATTTAAGTGGTACTTTGATTTTATTTTTTCGTTTTGATTTTAGGTCTTATTTTGTCCTGTTATTATTCGAATGGTTTGATTTTTCATTCAATTTGTTGATCTATTCGGTTTTTGTGTTGTAGCTATGTTTCATGAACTGAATTTAGATTTAATTTGATGTTGTTTTGATCCTTCGTATTTTGCAGGGATGAAGCGTAGGAACTTCATATTCAAAATATCTGCCCAATTTCTCCATTTCTCATAGGGTAAGTTGGTGATTTCTTGGTCTACAATTTCAATATTGGAAAACAAATTACACTCTTAAACTGTGTTTCATCTTCTGTAATTTGATTGTAAGAGTTTGCTTTACTTTTTCCTTAGCAGTACATTATACTTGCTCATATCCGACTCTGTCCATAATCAAATTATGTGTACTACCGATAATTCTATTACAATCTTTTTTACTTTTGTGGCTCTCAATTTCATTAGTTTTTTTCTGTATCAAACATTTTAGAAGTTACTACATTTCTCTATCTTGGTGTTTATCTTAGCTCTTTGTATTGGTGAGACTGTACTCTCATTGTTTATAATAACCCAAAAAAATAATTGGGTTGCTTCTTCCTTTGCTGTAAGTTTGTATACATCTCAATTAATTTTCGATGTTCTCAAAAATGTATAAACTCACTAATGGAGCATGTCTCTAATGGTGAACATTTTGGTTGCTCCTTTTTTAAATGTTGATGCACCTAAGGTGTTCGATAGTATGACAAAGCACTACACTATTTCAAATTTTCTTACTTTTCTCATCAGGTTTACTGTAACATACTCCTCTGCCAATCATCAATCTGAATGTTACATTACTTAGTTTTATTGGACAAGATTAGTGAGCAATATGTGTGTTACTTATGGTTATGTCCAAAAAGTTCACTTGAGATGTATATACTTTGTATGAATGTAGTTCAACTACAATTTGATATTGTTTGTCCTGACTTTGTGTCCAGTAAAAAAGTAGAATATAATGTGTGACTTTTAGAGAAAAAAATTGTGACTATTACTTTAACAAATTGAGAACTACTTGCAACAGGAATGTCGACAAAAAAATTGAGAGTGTTGCATGGCTTGAAGGAAGGTTGCAGGTTCTATCCTTTTTGCTAAAAAGTTTGGTTCCCACTGTTTGGGTTAGTTTCTGAACTATCTTCATGACTTCTCCCTGTTTTTCTCACTTTTTCAAAGTGTCAAATATCCTGTTGATGGATATCTGATGGTAGTTTATGGCTTGAGAGCCCTAAGACTTTTAATTGGTCTCTCTAATTTCACTAATGTAATTGCTAGATAGTAATTTACAGCAATGAATATACACTTCAATCATCTTAAAAGTCTTAAACAATTACCTGAACAAGTTGGTAATTTGTTTTAAATACAAACTATAATTAATGTTGATAATAGGGATGATCGAAACAGTATATTAGATACCATATATTCTAACTTAAAAGGTCACAGTTGATTCGCTATTACAAGGTATTCAATAGTGTTAGTCTTAGCTGAAATACATCTATTTACCTGTAACAAAAGCTCACGTTTTCTGTCTCGCTGTTTATATAATACTCCCCCTGTTTCAATTTGTTTGTCCTATTTTGACTTGACATGAAGTTTAAAAAAATATAAAAGAATTTTGAATCTTGTGGTCTTAAATTAAAAGTTATGTCAAATGGACCAAAATGTCATCTAATCTTGTGCTTTTAAACATTTCAGGTAAAAAATTGAAATTGAAGAGTTGCTTAAAAAAGGAAAGAGACATTCTTTTTGGGACTAAAAGGAAAGTAAGACAAATAAATTCTACCGGATGGAGCAATTCTTCTTTGTAAGTATCACTTATGTATTAATAACTGTTATGTTATTTATTTGAAGATAAAGAGGCATGAAGCATAAGGGAGATTTCATAAACTTACTCTAATTTAGAGAGGAATAGTAACTTTAGTTATGTTGTTACCAATAGGCTTACAGATTGAACAAAAGAATTTATAAAATGATGATGATGATAGTCGAGATAATATTTTTTTGGATATCTGAGTGCTTTTTATGGAAGAGGAAGAAATTATTCTGATAAAATTTGACATCTTATTTCTAATATATAGAGACGTGGTAACACAAAAAGAGAAAAAAAATATAACTCTTTGAAAAGCTTGAATCTTTAAGCATATTCTTGGCAACTTTTCTAACTGACTCAATTAACTCTTGAAATGCTCCAATTGTTGAAAAAATAAATGAGGGAAGAAAACGTCAAAAATTTACTATCATTTAAGTCCGGAATTGTTGTGTAAGATCGGTGAGTGGGCTTCCATGTTGTTTGTCCTCTGTGGAAGTTCTACCCTCAAGTTTCCACGTTAGGTTCATGTTCCCTAGAATAGAAGCTAGAAAGACATAATTGGATATAGTTGGTCATTTTTGTATTCTATGGTGATACGAAGCTTACATTTTATTCCGCTTTTTATTCACCTTGATTCAATATTTTCACATTGACAGGTGATATGATATGCTCTGCTTTTATTTCTACAAAATCATTCATCCATAATTGCATTTAAGGTCATTTGAATTTTCGTGGAGTTGATGTGAAAAATGTAGCAATAACATAGAGGAAAGAACATGCTGATGAAAACACCTCTGCAGTATGAGCTTAGTTTTCTTAAGAATCTCCCCGATACATTTGTGTTTTCTAAGACATTTATAATATTTCGTTTGAAGCTTTCTTTGGCAATGCCAACATAAATCGCCTTGGATTCCTTCGATTATTTGATGTATGTTTCTCCCTATCTCTTCTGAAATAGGATACCTTTTATCACATGTTTCTAACAATATATTAGCTACAAGTTACATGTCTTTTAAATAGACAAATATTTTTATCTAGCTTAACTGATGTTTTAACAACATGATGAAATTTTTATAAAGTCATATTCAATCTTCATTTGAAAGTATTTTTTTCTAGCAATATCTCGAAATCTTTTCAGCTTCTCAACAATACAATACATTATAACTGGTGATGTCACCTAAGGCACATGAAAAGAGAGCAGTTTGATTGCTACACTCTTTACTGGTAAGTTTGATACTTGAGTTCTGTAGGAGTGATGAAACAACTTACTTATGTTACATTTCGGCTCCTCCATTTCATGTACTAATTTACATGCAACCTATACTATAGTTAACCTAATTCAACTCCTTTTAAGCTACAATAAGAAGCTCTGCCATGAGTATACTTTACGATTTTCATTTTGTTTGGTGCTTATTTTGTGCTCTTTGTATAGAACATAGCTATTTGTGTAGTTTATATGTTCTAGGACCAAATAGTCAAAGTTACACTTCTGAAGTTTATACGTTATAGGTTGGTGATAGGGTAAGAAATAATAGTACATGAATGATTATGAGATGATGGAAGCAAAAATTAATAGTATGATACATGATATGTGTAATGTTTTATGATTTTGTAACTTATATTGATTGTTTCTCTTAGCTTTGCTTTTACATGAATTCCTCTGTTGTGTTATTATCAAGTCATGATATATGATTCATTTATCACATTATGACAAATTGAATTTATTAACTAGGACAGAGAATGCAACCGACTCTTCTCGACATCTGTCACTTCACTAGATATTAGACATCAGATGAGAAATTCAAGAACAATGGACATCTCTATGTTTCCTTTTGAGAGTGATTGCGTCACCTCACTTTAGTTTCATGTTTTTTCGTTAGAGAAGATCCAATTATTACTAAATCAAAATTGGATTTATATGAGCAAAAGGTGTTTGCCTTTGTACTTCTGCTGCAATTGTGAGTGCTACTTTCATTTATCAATTTCCGCTTTTCGTTTAAGATATGGACCAGTGGAAGTATTTCTGTTGAATCTGATTGGATAAGTTCAATTTTAATAGGTACTACTTATGTCATTTTTTTTTGGATATGTGGAATGCCTATTATTACCTACGAAGACATTCTAACTTAAGTACTTATTCAATGTACTTTTACAAGTGTAGTAGTGGTGGCTTTATGTTTTCCTTTCAACTTTACCCTGTGTTACAAAGTATCGATCACATTAAAATGTTAAATGTTGGGCCCATGCTCAGCACTACAAATTGTACAAAATATAATGTGAGTGGTACTTTTACTTGGACTATTGTTTACACGTGTGCACTACCCATAACCAAACCCTCTCCTCTTTCAGTGACATGTGGATTCCACCTTCACTGCTCAATTAATTTCTACTATCTTTCATACCCATTTCTTCCTTCTTTCAGTCTTCACATTGGAAGAGACAGTAATGTCAACAACATTGTTTCGTCTTTCACAGCTCTGGTCAAAATAGAAGAATAAGGCTGGTGTTCAAAATTTAATCGATAAACTGGGACACCAAAACGCCGCTAAACAAGGGTCATCGTAGAGTCTCGGTTGGTCAAAGACAGCCGCGAGTTTCAATCAAAATTGGTATCATTCTTGAATATATATATATATATATTGCTTTGTCTTTTGGATATCTGTTAATTTATTTGTACTATTAGGTTTTTTTGGGTGGGTTTCCACTTATTCCATATGCATGCAGATGATTTTATCCTAATTTTCTGGTACATTCTTCAAATTGCAATAGAGAAATTACAAAAAAGGGATAAACATGCATGGTACTTTGTAAATGTATCGAAAACAAATCAAATTGTTCTTAAAGTTGATGGATTTGGGGGTAAATTGGTACATGGTTATTTCCTTAGAAACACATTTACTACTCTATTATCATTACTCACACATATATTACTTTATTCTTCATTAAAAAAAGTGTACCATATTTTATCAGGTAAGCAAAAATAATTGATCTCTATGGTCATTTTTTGGAGGATTAGAAATAATTTTTGATCATCACCAATTCAGAGTGAGAGCTAAGATAACATGAATTTTGTAGCACCGTATTTGTCCATTTTCACTCATTCCGTATGTCTTTTATGATCAATTTCGTCATTTTGTTTAGTATTTTTTTTTTCTTATGGCACAAGAAAAGTGTATGCTGAGGTTGAAGAGGAAGCGCCGAAAGATGAGATAGAGATTGAAGTAGAAGCACATTCCGCAGTTCTCAATGGTATATCTCTGCTTATCGTATTCTTTAAGCTTATGTTGTTTAAGTTTTAGTTTGAAAATTTCATTAACATTTGAGTTTTGATTTTGTTCTAATTGCACCGAATTCAAATTTTGGTATCCAATTTTGGCTATATATGAATTTATGCTTCTTATTATTCGTATATTTTGCCATTCCTCTTTATAATGTACTTTGCTTTGAATTGTCTGCATTTATATATTTGTGAAAATATGTTTATTTGAGCTAAGCCTCTTTTGGAAACTCGCTCGTGAGTTATTTATATTATAGTATTATTTATGTTATTCATTTTAGTCTTTATATCATGTGCCAATCTTTTGCCGCTTTAGACTAGATTGTTTGTCCAATTAAGAGTTAAATTGATCGCTGTTTGATCATTTTCGAAATGCACTCATTGCTTAGGTTGTTTGATTAAAAAAAAAAAACTTGGTGCATCAACATGCTTTATGCTGATACTGTACGGTCCATTTTAGATGGCAATTTAAATTTGCTTCCATGCCACAATGAAAACTTGTTTGAAGTTCCTATTAGAGATGCTACAAAACTTGGATATTATTTGAAGTTTGAACTGAAATTTTAGTGAAGTCCAGTTTTTTACCAGAGGCATTTTCATGCTAAGTGAGTTTGAAACGTGTTTTTGTGGTTTGGGTGCTTAGCAACTTAATTCCTAAACCTGTTCTGATGTGGTTTAATTTGTAAGTTCAAGTAGCAGACATGCTTAAATGGACCAATATGGGCAGTGAGCATCTATGTAGTTAACCTTGAACTTGCTTGTGAGAAGATTGGGGTGTAATACGTAGTAGTTGAATTATAAATTCAAGAAATATTTTGCAACTGGACCTTAGTTTGCTTTTTATTAGGATGGGAATATGTGGTCTCTTCGGCAATGAATGGACATATAGTTACGTGTAGCGAATGTAATATTGTTTTGTATAAGATGACATGACATTGTTGTTCTAGATTAACATGTAGTTGTGTGCTATGAGATGGCCTAGAGCTAGACGGGTGAAAGTTTGATCGTTTTTCTTGTGGAAACATGGATATTATACCCTTTGCCTTTGGAACTGTAATGGGAGGGCTTAGAAAGTTCACTTTGCCCTTCAATTTACAGCACAAGAGCTATTTTTTATGGCCTCATGTGATCATTTTATCTACAGAGTAATAAAAAGTTATATTCTATGAATTTTGCATTTGAAGTGGCTGTTCCATTGTATTATGTCTGTGTATTCCCAAGCAAACAAATCAAGTTTGTCCTATTTTTTTTAGTTAATTCTTTGTTTCTATTTTTATTGGCTCAGCTAATGTCTCAAAGTTACCCCTAGCACTTTGGTGTAGTTGCAAAAGAGCGCAACATATGTAATGTGTGAGTTAAGTGCGTGTCATGACTTTAGACCCTAATGTGAATAAAAGCTGGGTATTTAAGTGAAGGGTAGATAGAGAAGCACACTCATTATTGATCGGCAAAAAATATTTGCAATGTTTCTATTCTTATGCTGTCCCAATCTCTGTCTCTCTCTCATTCTCTATGATTCAGGTTCAGGAGTGTGTCGAGAAGGATGATTTGAGGTGGTGAAATTTCACATTTGACAACTTTGGAGATAATTTTTGTTCAGATCATACATTTCTAGCCTTTTCCTTCAAGTTTTTGGGTTTATTTGTTTTTTGCCTTGAGGTACTGTTTTAATTTACTTTTAATGTATTTTTTGTTTTGAAATTTTCATGCAGGTTGGAGAAAGTATCTTGAAGGTGAGTGGTTCCTTGCAAGAGACTATTGGAGTGTAATTGGGGCTCAAAATCAAAATCAGAATACCAAATTATGTTTTCCGGTGAATTACAGAGAAACATTTCCGGCAGTATAAAAAAAGAATTTCTGTCCGAGGTAATTGGATATAAGAAGTTAGTTACTGCCATATAAATCTCTTTTGTTTTTGTTTTCTGAACTTTTGTATTAATATGACCTTTATTTTTCTATGATTATTCAGTGTTTTTGTTACATTTATATTTTCTTAGTTTGCCCGTGGATTAATATGTTTGAAAGATTAAACTATTTAAGTTCTTATTTTTGTACATGTAAAGGTAAGTTTGTATGATGATACTTAGAAATCAATAAAATGAGATAATTGATGTAAATGTTGAACTTTGTTTATGATGGCAGGTTTTTATCTTTCCATTGTAAAAATTATGAATAACTAATCATAGAGATCTTTTGAGTACAGTTCTCCTTTAAGATTCACAACATTAGAGTGATATTTAAGAACATACAAAAATGAAATCGGGAAAACAAGGGAAGTTTCATTCAATTGTAATTCTAAGATCCTTCATTCTGTCATATGTGTTCTAATTATTTCATTTTCTTCTCTTGATTTCAAACTCTTGTTTTTCACTCATTTAATGTGATTTGTATTTCTATAGCATATGCTTTCACCAAGAAAAAATACGGAACTAAGTGTAGTTAATTAGATTACTAAACGTTTCCACAGTCTCTTAATCAGTGCAACTTGAAAACATATTGGTTCTGGTGCAAAATCCCAGCCTAAGGCTAACAACTAGAAACAGTGAATGGTGCCTAGCCTTATATAATGAATGTATCATTATCTTAGTTCCCTTTAACTTTGTGTTATGATCATACCAAGATAGAATCTCTTCATTGTCTCCATTATTGATCTTAAACGTTGAAGTTGAGATTCGAGACCATTCATTTGTTAAATTTTTTCCTGAAATAAGGAATATTTGTGCAATAGGTGAAATCACTCTAATTTCTGCTTTATGACTTGCTAATTTCAGTTTATTTAGTTGAATGTGGTTCACTTGCTTTTTGAAGGTACCCTGAACCCTCTCCATATATTGTTTGTTTGAAATGGAAAAGGTTGAGCTTGGGACTACAACTCCTTCTCAGTTGGAACAATGAATTCAGGTGTGCTTGTGATGTCTCCTTCGATACAAAGATTTGTTTTGGTTATATGTTCTCTAAAAGTATTTAAATATAAATAGTTCTAATACACAATGTATTTAGGTATTCTGCACATATTATAGATTCAAGTATCTATTGAGCACGTTGATGGCTAAATAAATAGAGATGATATTTAAGGATTGTTTAGTAAAAGATATTAGAGAAAATAGTGCATGCATTAGCTTTGGTACTATTTAATACTTTGTATGGTAGTGTTTGTTTGATTTCACATTGTGCAGATCCTAAATAAAGAATCATTCCCTTCACAAATGTACTTCAGTTTCTATATTCAGAGAGTCGATCAATAATGAAACCACCTTTGGCACAAATTTTGATTACTTTCAAGATGAAAAGGAGATAAGAGTGTTGCAGGTTAATTTGCCCATCATATGACATGGACTTGAGACTAAAATTGTTTCCTCTATCTGGTGTAACAATAATTTCATGGAGAAGATCATTTTTGTTCTCTTTAATGTGGTATTAGTTGATAATTAAACATTTGTCTTGGATATCTACTTAATTGAGGAAATAAGATGTCATAGTTTATTTCATAACAATATTTCTTAAATACATGGTACTTCCAGGAATACAAGTTTGGTGCGCAAGACACTTCGATCTTGGAGCTGAGTATGAAAGTGAAAGTTAACAATATTTGGACTGTCGAGGTTCGCACATCCCACTGGCTTTTTAAATATTGCTTCTAAAAATTTTGTACATTTCTTTCTAATTCTTCTGTGCGCATATTTAATGAAGAGAACTACAAGGGAGTGAAAGTTGTAAGTGCTAATGATAGTGCTAAAATCATTGAGAAGATTCACTGTAGCAAAGGCAGAATAGAAATTGTGACTCTATGTTTCACCATGATGAGGAAATAGAAACCACGAGTATCATTGATGTTAGATTGTTTCTTCTATGTTTCACGATTGGTGAGGAAATAGAAACCACGAGTATTGTTGATGTTAGATTGTTCTTTTATTAATCTAAATCTAAAGACTTCAATTTTCTTCATGTTTTTTATTTATTTATGGAGAGCTTATATTTCATATTTGGATGGGACTTTAGTACTTTTTTATTTGGTGACTTTGTTCCTGAATATTTTGGCAGCAAACGTTTTTCTTTCCAAGCATATTCAAAAAAAATTCACTTTTAAGTTTGATCATTTCCTGCCATAGTTCATCTAATTGAGTTGAAAAATTACTATTATCTTAGCTTCTCATATCATAGTATATTTGATCAAAGATAACTGCTTCTTATACATGTATGGCTGAGTTTATCCAATAATTTGAATTTTCTTTGCATTATTTCATCTTTTTGAATAAAAATTTTAAATATGCACCAACTTACATGTTGGGCCCGTGCTGGCACGGGCCATACCGATCTAGTGCTAATAAGAAGCAAAACAAAACCAAAAGCACAAAAATATGTACACCTACCATTTAAATATATTTACCAATATATCCCTTGTTAGTTGATTAATTTATCTCATAAATTTTGTTTAGTTTCATTTCAAAATTTTAATTTTGATGTTCACATAATAAAATTATTTATTTTATATTTATATATTATTATTTTATATTTTAATTTGTGGAACATTTTTTAATTTATTTGGCCCGGTGTTTTTAATTATATTCAAATCATTATGATAATATATCAACTTTTAATATTTTCATTGATTTATCTATATATAATATTGATTAAAAATTTACACTATATACTTTTTATAATAGATATTTAAAATAATTTATCTCTATAAAATAATTTTAATATTGAAAATAAATTGGTAACTATTTTTTTTTTAATTTGACTCTAAAAAATATTTTTTTAGAAAAAATTAGGGAAACAAAATCTATTTATAAAAAAAAATTCAAATGAATCAACTAAAGACAAATTGTTAATTTGTTTTCTTTTTTAAATATAGATATTTTAATAAAAGTACTAAATAATACTCCCTTTGTCCCTAATTACTTGTCCATTTTGACAAATCAAGAAAGGACAAATTTTTTTTTACCTATTATACTCTCAATTAATTACCTTTAATAAATGTAGAACTTTTGAAAATCTTAAGTTTTTAATGCATCTACTTCATAATTAATAGGGGTAAAATAGTAAACTCACTATGTCAATAATTGTTTTCTTAATAAGTGTGTCAATTCAGAAGTGGATAAGTAATAAAGGATAAAGGGAGTAGTTAGCAGCTTGGCAAAAAAAAAAAAAAATACTCTTATTAAATGAATATCATGGAAAAATCCTTTTGGCCATTAAAATTTGACCAGAATGGTAAACGAATATGTTCACACTATAAACTAATTTATTTTTGGGCATATTTGCCCTTTAACTTAAATATTGAATATATTCTTCAACTATGTTTCCAATACATTGAAAATGATTAATGAGATTAATTATTGATGATTTCATAATTAAACATGAGAAAGAAACCACAAAGTTAAGCAAAGAAAACATAAGTCTCACCCGCTCTTCTTACTTGAAATTTTCAAGATCTAAAAAAAAATAAAAAAAATATAGCAGTAGTAGTAAAAAAAAAACTATAATATTTTCAATTTCTAAATTTCCTCCTTTCTACTTATTCTTTTTTTTGTTTATTTATTTTTCATTTCTTATTTCTTAATGATAATTTTTTTTTAAAAAAGTACAAAAGAGGAGTAAAGTGTAGGCCATCTATTTTAGTTTATAATTTTTAATCGTGAAAAGATAAATTATATCTAAATTTAAATATTAAAAATTTATATTTGTAATACTCAAAATTAAAAATCTGAAATTCACCAAGTTGGCAAAACAATTTCTCTTATTTATTTAAAGGAATTGTTGTTACACATGGATTTTCTAGAAAAAAGTTAAATGATAAAATATGTTTTATCCGATTATACTTAGAATGTATGTGAGCAAAATACGAAGAAAATTGAAATTACCATCATGGCCATTATGTGATTGCTTTCATATCCTCGAACGTATATGAATCACATCATACACAAATAAAGACTCATTAAAATTAATATTTATTTATTTATTTTAGTACTAGAGACGTACAAATATTTTTTGAAAAAAAATGTTGATGGTTCTTCATTGAAAAATTATAATAACTAGGAAAGGATATATTATAAAGTTCTTTATGATTTCAAAATAAACTTCTATATAAAAAAATTAAAAGAAAAACATCTTCATAGTTTTCTGATGGTAATGACAATACAAATTTGTTAAACATGAACTAGATCAAGTTTCATCACATATATATTTTTCTTTGTTAGTATTATTTGTCGTTTTATAAAAAAAATGTTTGTTGTTAAATGATATGTTACAATATCAAGTATACATAGTTGTAGTCACAATATTTTTTTTATGCTCTCAAATTAATATTTTTTTAAAAACTGACTAAATTTTTTTAAAATTAAGTAATTTTATTGTATTTATTATATGAATAAATTTAAATTACCTATTTAAATAATTATTTAAACTCAATTTTAAATAATTTTTAAAATATAATGTAAAATAGTTCAATAATAACAGTCAAAATTCAAAATACTTTAGAATCAGTAGATATCGACACAATAAAGAAATACTAAAAACCATATGTCTATCCTATTTCACAACAACCCAAGATAGTTACACATTAATGTTGTAGTTTTGATATTTGTTAATTATTATGTTTTTAAAAATTAAACTACATATTTTAATATTATGTTTAAAAAAATTAAATTACGTATTTAAAACTACATATTTAAAAATTAAACTACACATTTAAAAAATTAAACTACATATTTAATTATTATGTTTTAAAAAATTAAATTACGTAGTTCTATAATGTGTTGATTTTTATCAATTCAAACGTATTTTGAGTTTTGATTATCGTTATTCAAATATTTTTCAAATTATATTTAAAAACATATTTTTATATATATTATTAACATGTATTTTAATTGTCTCCTTCGGTAGAAAATTCTATATTAAATAAAAATAATTTTAAAAAAATGAATATCCTAATGAGAAAATCCTTTTCGCTAGAATTGTAAAAGGACATGTTCACACTATAAATTAGTTTATTTTTGGACATTTTTGGCCATAATTAATGTGTTATTCATGGTATAGTTATTAATGTCTTATCATCAATTATTTTTTAGAAACATCTAATTTCCAAAGTAACATTATTTTTCTCTTGAAAAACATCCGGTATATATATAGACTAATCTATTTATTTGATTATATTTAAAGAAACATTCAACTATTTTTTTTTTTTGAATCTATGCTTAATTACTATATTTTACTAAATTTGTATTACAAAATAATTAAGTATAATCTTACGTAGACAAGGTAGTCATTTGTAGTTATTATTAATGAGAAATTTAATTGTCTTCTTCAATAAAGAGATTTATTTTAAGTGAAAAAAATACTTTTTCAAAGGTATGCATTGGTACTTTATGAACATTTTTTTAAGGTACAATTCAAAAAATTTTTTTGAACTAAAGCGTACAATTTTTTTTATTATCTGACAATATTTTCTTAAAAATAAATCAAATGAACTATACACATACACAAAAAAATATACACAAAAATATTTTATTTTTATTAACTGAAAAAAAATCTAGATAATGATAAACAAATAAATCCACAAATAAGATGTTTAAGACTGAAATTAATCATTTAAACAAAAAGGTTTTTCAAAAAATCATATATGAGAAGTATCAGATATATTACTGAACTTTGTGAGAAGTATCACATTAAAGGAAGTTTCTAAAATTACCTTGAATGTGATTAACTTATTTATAGAATTATGTCATATTTTCACTATACAATATATAAAAAAATTACTTTCTTATTTTTTAATACATAAAATTCATCTAACTATTAAATTTATCATACGAAACTTATCTCTATATTTAACACATAAAAGTACAAACTTTATTAAAAAAAAAGATTTTTTATTATCTATAAAGAATAATCTTTAAAGTTTATCATAAAAAAAATATTTTATTCATTTTTTTAAAGATGATTATGAAATATAATATTCAAATCAGTATATTAGTGAAGAAATAAAATCATCAAATCATATTATTTTTTAATATTGATGATAGTGTATTAAATATAATATAATGAAATTAAAATAAAGAAAACAAATGTAATACTATCCCAACAAATTTTGTGTTATGATATTAACGAATATTTTTGTGTGTGTGCTTGATTTTAGAATTGGATGATTTGTATATAATAGAAATAAATAAATGTTAACTTATTTTCAAGTTCAAGACTAGAAAATCATTGTTAAACTATATCCAAAAATATCTTATGGAATTAGAATTTGTATAATTTAATTTTAAATGTAATGGAAAAGAAAAGAGAAAGGATGACAAAAAAGATGAAGAAAAAGGAACAAAGAAAGAGTGAATTAGGAAGAATTAAAAGAAAACGAAGTTAGATTGTAATGAGTCCCACATTATAAAGTCCATTGAATAATTTCCTTCACACAACTAATAATAATTCTAACTCATTAAACATAATAATTATTGTTCACACGTATTTTTCGAAGTTTAAAAAATAATAGTAATAAATATTTGACTTTACTTTGAAAGGGAAGAAAGTTAAATTAGTCTTTTTTTATATTTCTGACCGTTTAACACTTTCCTATCATAATTTCAAAGTTGAAGATGGTTTGACTCATTTTTGTCGAGTCTTTTGGGCCTATAATTAAGTCTTTTCTTTCTCCATTTCACCCACTCTAACTCGAAACCCAAAAGCAAAAGTAGTAAAGCAAGAAGCAAACAATTGTTTTATTTACATTTTCCAACAAATATCCATTCCCTTGTACTCCGGGAAATTGAAAGTTGAAACACCAATATTACAAGCAATCTTCTAAAGCAGCTGCAGCAAGTCTTGAAACCAACTTTGATTTGATCATGGAAGAGTAATATCCTATCCTACCTCCCTTTTCTGATTCATTCATTACTTCATCTTCTAGCTTTATTCTTCAATTTTTTTTGCAGATCTGAGACATACCCAAAAGAATACTTGTCCCCACAACCAAGAAGAGTCACCTCAATGTCATCATCTGTTTCAACAACGAGTGTCCATGTAACTGCCTTGGACGGGCTAGTGAATGTGAACTCACTTTTCACCATTGCAGTCTTTGTGGGTCTCTCTTTAACAACACCTGGACAGAAAAGTCTGGAGGATCGCACAGCCTGCGATGCTGGGATTGATGTAGTTAAGAAGTTGTTGGTTTTTGAGGTGGTGTCATTCAGCTTCTTTCTCTTCTCCTCACTTGTTGCACAGGGCCTCAAATTGGCAATTAATTTGTTGAATAGCAAAGATGTTGATGAGACTTTTAGGGCTCACATCAATTTGAAGGTGCTCAGGCTTGGAATGATGTCCTCTGCTATTGGATCGGTAATGGGGTGTTTATTCTTGATGCTTTCAATTGTCAATGTCATTCAGATTCGCCTCGGGGTCTTATCTTGTGGAAGTAAATCTGCTATTCATGCTGTCTCCACCTTGCTCGTTCTGGTCACCTCTGCTCTTGTCGTTTATATTTCTACTGCTATATATGCATTTCTGCACTAAAGTGAAAGAGTATCAATTTTGGTATGTTCTTTTTTGGATTTTGTTCAATGTATAACAACTATTGGGCCTGAAACTCCCAACATATGTGATCTTTGAAACTTTTAATTATAGAGATGATTTAGGTCATTACTGTTTGAATTTATTAGTTCAAATGAATTCCATTATGCCAGTGGTTAAAGGTAGTTCAAGTGAATTTCATTACCAACAAGGATTGTGGTGGAGTGATAAGTAATCCTTCATCTTTAATCTGAAGTTTTGGGTTCGAGTTTTCCTGGATACGAAGTCGTCTTTGTTAGGGAGTGCTTTCCTGTCTCTATCAAATGGAATGGAGGGCAGTCTTATTGTGACCATAGTTAGTAGTTTCTTTCAGGTGTCCCTATCAAACGGGATGGAGGGTAGTGTTATTGTGACCATAGTTTCTGTTGTCACATGGGATGGAGGGTGGTCTTATTTGGTAAACCAAAGTTTCTTTTTGGGGTTTGTTAAATGGGATGAAGAGTGGTCTTGTAGTAAACATTCCACAAAGTTTCTTTTGAGGTATTATTCAATGGAATGGAGGCTGGTTGTTATGGTAAACTTTGTTCACCTTGAAAAATAGGCAGCTATGAGTAGGATAAAACTTACTTCTTAGATACAGGTAAACAACAGCTGAGTCATTTCTACAACCCCTCTTTTGTAAAGCATTTTTCTATCTCTAAGCAAACGTATTGGCTTGCTTCAACATAAATGGGCATTTGCAGAACACTTTTTTATGTTTAATATATGCTATTTCTGCTCAAGAATACTAACTGGATTGGGTTCTATGTGAGATAGTTGCCTTATCTTGATATCTTGTGATTTTGTTTTCGTAAAATTTGCTGTATACATTATCCACTACTCCTATGAGTAGTTGACTTGATTCGTTAGTCAACAAGCAGGTAGGTGCATTTCTCTGAATCCAAATTGGGGGAACATCAAAAGTATTGTCCGTTGACATATATCCTCCGTGTGTACTGATGGATAAAACATATATGCACAGCGGAAACATATTAGGATCTTTACTGCTTACATGAATAATAGATAATCAATATTGTTTATGCTATAACACATAATCATGCTAGATCACATAAACATACTGAAATCTAATTCGATAAATACCTCTTGAAGCGTGATCAGATACCTTCAAGCAAATCCCCAAATTAGATTGATCTTCAAACGAATCCACAAGATAGACAACAACTATGATCTTCTACAGTGATTCCAAGTTCACATCCGAACTCTCTCAATACTTGGGTGGGCAAGTATGAATAGAAAACTAATCAATCTAGGGCTAGAAGAATTCCTAATTATAGAGATTTCTTCACAGTACAAAGAGGAGAACCAAACACACGTTATTTTTCTTCAACCGAAAAATAAACGCTAGTTTTCTTTTTATAAGAAAACTAACGCCTCTCCCCTTTTCCCTTTAGAATTAGGATTCTGAGTTCTAGTTAAATATGGGCACTGGAGGGACCACATAATTAATTACTGAGGCTTCCTATTATGGAAATAATTCCAAATAATTAATTTGAATTATTCTTACCATAATAAATTACAAATCATTCCACTAGAAATTCGTAATTGCACTCCTCTATTTATATT